>JAFLJL010017298.1:37500-51314 GCA_018398815.1 Conus ventricosus | reverse complement strand
TCAGTGGAAGCACACATGAATCTCTGGTACACCATAGGTGGTGTACACGTGTACCAACTTTTTCCGGGTTTATACGCGTAACTGTTTTAGTGGTGCTAAAACATATCAGAAAAGAAAATGGCTGAAGAAAGTTTTACCCCCATACAGAAACTAGTAAGTTTGGGGAAAGAAATGGGATATACAGGAGATGAACTGCGTAGATTCATTGAAACTCAGCAGAAGACTGAGAGAGATGAAAGGGCCGAAAGAAGGAAATTTGAAAAGGAACGTCTAGAGGCAGAAACTGCTGCATCAAAGGCTAAAGCAGACGCAGAGTGTATAGCTGCCAGAGCAAGAGCAGATGCAGAGAGTGCGGCTGCCAGAGCAAGAGCAGATGCAGAGAGTGCAGCTGCCAAAGTGAGAGCAGATGCCGAGGCCGAGAGACTTAGACTTGAAACTGTTGCGTCAAAGCTAAAGCAGATGCAGAGAGGGCGAGAGCAGAAGTGGAATCGAGATTCTAGCCAAACAAACTGAGTTGGAAAGAATAAAATCTGAAAATCGTAGTGAAATAGACACCAGTTCGAGTCAGTAGGCCGCAGACTAAGTTGCGCACCGAGACTTAAACTCCCACTGTTCAGAGAAGAAACTGATTCGATCGATGCCTATATCAGTCGGTTTGAATCAGTTGCCGAGCACGAGGCTGGCCCGAAGATAACTGGGCAATAAACCTGTCTGCCTTGTTGACAGGTCATGCGTTACACACAGTTTCCACCTTACCCAAAGGTGATCAAGAGATTTTTGACAAGGTGAAACAAGCAGTACTAAAGGCATATGATTTGACTGAAGAAGGTTTTAGGCATAAGTTTCGCGAGGCGAGAATCGAACAGGTGAGACATACACACAGTTCGAGTTAGACTGGACCACTATTTCAACAAATGGGTAGAACTTAGTGAAGTAGACAGTGATTTTGAAGGTCTCAAGACACTGGTGATGAAGGAACAGATACTTGATGGTTGTGGACGGGCCTTACCATCCACATTAAGGAAAAAGGTGCAACCACAATAGCTGAGGTACTTCAGACGGCAGAGACTTACCCGAAGCGAGGCGTGATTTGCCTGAACAAGAGGAAAGCCCGAAGCATATTCAGAGGATAGCAGGCCAGCACATGACCACATAATGAGTCAGTGTACACACCCGTAGGCCCACGGCATCACGTGAGCAAACAAGGGTGAAAACCAATAGGAATGAGCGTACCTGTTTTCTGTGCAATAAGACCGGCACTTGGCTAGGGATTGTATATTTAAGTCACAGAAGGCAGCAGCAATGAGGATCAGGCCAAGAGAGAGGCAGGTAGAAAAAGATGAACAAGATGACAGTGTTATTTTGTCTGGATTGTGCTGTGTGTTCACAGATTCAGGCGATAACATGGATGTGCACAAAGGCAGAGTGGGGGACAATGTGTTTAATGTCATTAGAGACTCTGGGTGCACTGGCGAATGGTGAAGGAATCCCTGGTTAAGAAGGGACAATTCACAGGAAAAACACAGAGGTGTAGACAAATAGATGGGACAGTAACAGAATTCAAAACGGCCCTGGGTTCATTGATACACCATTCTATGGTGGAGTTGTGCAGGCTTTGACTGTTCCAAAGCCGCCATATGATCTGGTAATGGAAACATTCCAGGAGCACGTGGGTACGGAGACCCAGACCGTGATTTCTGTGTTGAATCCGAAAAAGAAATCACGGGAGAGAAAGGCCCCGAGCGTCACACACTTCAGAACGCAATGGAGCGTGACCGTGAGACCAACCCCACTCACTTACGAGCGGAGCAAAAGGCGATTACTCGCTTAGAAAATTGTTTAGGCTCGCTCACACAGGACAGAAGAAAGGTGTGAGGAGGGCACCATCGGTTTGAGATAAAGAATGGGTACTGTACCGAACTTTCACTCACTTGAGTTCGGGGAAGACAAAACGACAGATCGTTGTGCCTACGAAGCGCAGAAAGGCGGTGATGTCAGAAAAACATGTGACGTCAGCCTCGGCCATCTCGCTAAGAAGGCCTCACAAAAGGCAGTGACGCAAGAGTACTACTGGCCCGGTATCCTTGGCGATATCAGGCGTTTCTGTGCACAATGCAGCACATGCCGCGGGTAGGCAAGGTGTGTGTACAGAAAGGGGGATCAGACTGGTCTTACCAAAAAGTTGGCCAAAATAAAATGGTCGGTCAAGAAGTCAGTAGTGGGTGCGTATGTCTTTTGCAGTGACGCGTATGCGTGACGGGCTAGTTGCGGGCCACGTGTATGAAAGAAGGGAGAGAATTTCCGTAGAAACATAATGTTTATCTTTATATGGCCACACGACTTAGAGCTGGTGAGAACCTCAGATATGTCGATATATTGCTTGGATAGTGTGTATGTATTGATTTTTCTCTATTTTTTGTGCAAGACAAACTTGCGTGCGTTCTCTGGTGTAAGTAGGCTTATGAGAGGCCGATATTAGCACTGGTGTAAATGGGAAAATTATGAGAGTTTCATCTCCTTGAATGTTAAGTTTTAGCCAATGCAGGGCATTGTCTTCGAGTGGGGGAATTTGTCAAGGAGCGTGAAACCTCTCACAAAAGGCATTAGACGCTTGGAGGCAAAGGGACGTTGTACGTAGTATACAAATAGTAATAGACCAATTAACCAGGGTACCTTACCCATCGCACATGGCCGAACTGTGTGAAGGAGGCCAAAGTGTCAGATGACAGAGATACCTAGGAGAGAGTTCGGACCTGCCCGTGGCGAAAGGGGAAGGGATGTAACCACTACGACCTCGGCACTCCAAGTGAGCGCTAAATGCTCAGTCAGCTGAGGTTCTTTTGTAAACAGTCAGTGAAGAGCAGGAGTCTTGGATTCGTTCGGATGGTATGGCCGTGGGTCACTGTGTTGGTTCTATTGTCAGGCTGGTTGAATGCGTGTGGAGGTTGTAGTAGCCCTCCTTAAGATAATTACTGTGTTAAGTGACCACCGAAGTCGGCGGGAATTTTCGATGTCCATCTGGTGCTAAGTGTGTGTTTGCTAATCAATTTAGGTAGGGTGTGTGTGTAAATGCTGATGTGTGGGAGAATGTAGCGAATGGAGAATTCAGGGTACTTGTGAACTAGGGGTTTGAGAAGCAGCGTGGACAAAGGCATGGCCCGAAGGGAATCCTTTGTTTCCCTCCCATATAAACTGAGGGAGAACAACGTGAGAGGAGAACAACACTAGGAGAGAGAGAGAGAAGGCAGAGGAGAGAGAGAGAGAGAAGGATGAGCAGGACAGAGAAAGGGTCGAGAGAAACGTGGTCTGGAGATAGAAGAGACAGCAAGGTCTTAGAGTTAAAGACAAGCTGGAAGAGAAGGAAACTAAGTTTGAAGCCCAGAGGTGGGTGAAGACAGACAAACTGAATTTGAACCCAGAGGTGGGTGAAGAAGACGAAGAAGAAGAGTTCGACGTCGAGATCCCAGAGACGACCACGAAGACCCAGTCCTGAAGCCTGGAGCCAGTCAACCAAGGGCATCACCATCAAGCAGTGCTGAAGAAGACGTGAAGAGACTTGTTTCAAGAACTGTGGTGTGGTGTGAAAGCGTGGTTGTGTGTGTGAAAACCTGGCCAGGTAAGAAGTCATTTTATTATAACCTGGGATTAGGAAGTATTGATCTTTTATGTTTTGATATTTCATTGTGGTGATTTGATTGTACATGATTAATTATAAGTAGCATAGAAATTGTATTTCTTGTTCTCAGTCGTGTTAGGAGAGAAACGAATGCGTGACATCCCATTCCCAGAGAGAGGTGAATGTTTGGTGTGCGCATGAGTGTACATATGCGTGTATGAGTGCAACGATACCCTTGGTGTGTTAAGCCTGACTAATAATACATCACTTAGTGCACTTAAGCAATACCATCACGATTTCCCCCGTCCTGGACAAAGATCATCATCATCATCATCATCTTTGCTGTCGTCGTCGTCATCA
Source organism: Conus ventricosus (assembly GCA_018398815.1). Classification (NCBI taxonomy): domain Eukaryota; kingdom Metazoa; phylum Mollusca; class Gastropoda; order Neogastropoda; family Conidae; genus Conus; species Conus ventricosus. The sequence continues at coordinate 47,338 of JAFLJL010017298.1, read as the reverse complement.
TCATCATCATCATCATCATCATCATCATTGTCACGACCGACCCCTGGAGGTCTGCCCTGACAGGATCGGTCTAGATGGGAGTGAAGGGAGTGACTGACCTCACACGCCTCGCAAGAGCCCACACAAGAACGATTACGATACAACACCCCATTTATTCACATCAACACACACAATCACAAATAAATATTTCAACACACGCACCATGCACAATCACAATCAAGCATTCCAACACACACAACATGCACAATCACAATCAAGCATTTCAATACACGACATACACAATCACCATCAAGCATTTCAACACATATGACATATACACAATTATAAATAAATAATTCCAGCACCCATCCCTTTCCCTGTCATGTAGTGCCCTCACACCCCTGCCTCTCCAAAGTCTACTGGGAGCACCCTGTCGCACTAGGTGCCCCAAACCGGGTCGGTTCTTGAAGAGAGTCGTTCAAGGCCGACACCCTTGACACACACAAACAGACGGTGGAGAGCACGTCCCAGGGGACGGGGCGTTGTTGCTGGAGGTCCTGGACGGGGATCAGGACCGTCCAGCCAAGTCCACAGGCTTTTCCACCAGTACGTGGCCTCAACCAGTGCGCGGTCCCAACCAGTGCGTGGCCCCAACCAGTGCGTGGTCCCAACCAGTGCGCGGCACCAACCATGCGTGACCCCAACCAGTGCGCGGTCCCAACCAGTGCACGGCACCAACCAGTGCGCGGTCCCAACCAGTGCGTGGTCCCAACCAGTGCGTGGCACCAACCGGTGCAAGCTCCGGGTGAAGCCCCAGGGAGGAGGGAAAGGGTAACTGGAGGAAGGAAGAAAGAAGGGTACTGGAACCCCGCAGTCAGTACAGTCTGACCCATCGTTAAATCCTAACAGCCACTCGCATGATGGGCGAGGGGAGGTCTACTAAATACACCAACAACACCAGCTCAACACAGGCCTGAGCATAACACAGCAAACCAACCAAATCAGGAATGTTCGTTAAAGTCTTCTCATACGAAGCAGGTAAGAGACTGCATTAAATTAACAGGCTTTAAAACAAATATGAATTATCTTCATCCTTCTCTCACTCACGTTTAACATTTTCCTTTCTTAGGAAATGAACCAACACAGCAATTATCGCTTTTAAACTGCCACCACATTTGCAAATAATAATTCAATGGCATAATTATCACATTTTATAGCCACATTTCAAAATAACACAAATCCCCAACCACGCATCCAAACGACAAATCATGCGTACGCACGCTCGCGAACATAAAAACTCGTTCTCCTGCACACAAACGGACGTGCCAAAGAATAAGAGTCCAGCGAATGTGACCAGGGCGGACGAGCGAGACCAAGCAAGTACCAACCCTGAATCACCAGTTCTCTCCCATCCCCACCGACTACCGCATCACCAAATGCATAAAAGGAGAAAGACTTTAAGATATAATTTTGACTGGCCAGTTAAAGATTGAATTAACCAGAAAAAGTGGTCTCAAACAATATTCTTTATAATTTTGAAAACCAAAAACAATTGCACAAAAGAGAAGAATTAGCCGGCTAACATAAAAAAAAACCACAACAACAATAAACCACAAACTGATGCTTACCAGCTACCCGTGGGTGACCCAAAAGAGGCGGGTCAAACGACTCTCTCTGCCCTCTGTCCATCGAGAGGACAGCAGCGCAGATGCGAAAAAGATGAAGTGATGTCCCCTCCTACAGGCCGACTGTAGGAAATGAAAGTACCGACTGTACCTTCGACGATAAGGTGAAGAACCAGACTGGAGCAGGCGCTCCCAGAGACATCTTCCGCTCGAGTGAAGAGAAACCTGCCTAAGCGAGGGCGGCCAACATCCCAAACGCTAACGTCACGGTGAGAATACCTCAAGCCTAAGAGAACCTCGCACTGCGGCGGTGAAAAGACAGGTGAGAAGCCGATAGAGACAGCCAGTACAAGAAAAAGATACCCACCACCCGTGAACCTGCAGGATGAATTGCACGGGCAGTGGAATTAGAGAGAGAGAGAGAGAAAGTAAAACCTAACCTGAGCTAAACCACACCAAAGGTGCAACCACACCACAAGCCACATTAAGGGACAGATATACGACAACAACAACGACAACAACCAAATGACAATTCTACTACCCTAGATGGGCCAATCGTCATAGGCCTCGTAACAAACCCTGACAATCATCATCATCATTATCATCATCATCATCATCATCATAATCATCATCACCATCATCATTATCATCATCATCATCACCACCACCACCACGACCATCATTATCATCATCACCATCATCATTGTCGTCGTCGTCATCGTCGTCATCATCATCATCATCATTATTAACATCCTCACCACCATCATCATCATCATCATCATCATCATCATCATCATAAATCTTTGTCGTCGGGGTCGTCAATCGGAAGGCCGTCGTTCTATCATCATACAGAACACACACACACACACACACACACACACACACACACACACACACACACACACACACACGTACAGCGAGTATGTCGAAGAGTAGACTTACTTTCTGACACCGCCACCACCATCAACACCGCCATCATCACTGACACAGTCGAAACTAGCTTCGATAATGGCAACAAGATGAAAGCGTTGGCGGCTTCCAAAGGAATCTCCCTTCTTTATTTACCTTGTACACGTTTAGCTACAAAACCGTGGATTGTCGTTCCACAGCTGCGACTGGACCAGCCACGGTGTGGCTGTGCACACGGAGCTGGAATGAGCGCGTGGAGGAAATGCCACTGACGCAGCGTGAAGGTGAGACAAATCACGTTGAGTACAAGGAAACAACAACCAAAAACAATGAAAGCAAAAAAAAAGAGCGAAAGAAAGAAAGAAAGGAAGAAAGAAAGAAAGAAAGAAACAACGAAGGAAAGAAAGAAAACACTGTCTAGGAGTGTCAACCTCGGTGATGTCGATGGAGGAAGGACTAGCGCACAGCCCAAACACACTCACAGCTTGCTTACAATCTCATTCATATATCATGCATTCGTCACATCAACCCACTAGTAAAGTCTATAACTTTACTACACATGATCATAGAACGAAACATCAATGCATATGGAATCAAACAAAATAAAACATTCTCTCTTTCCCGAACTTCACAAAATCATTATCTGAAACATCATTAACTAACCCGGTTATAAATAGATTTCTACTTTACCTGGCCAGGTGATCTTAACTATTCACGAATCACTGTCTTTTTCTTTTCCTTTTTTTTTCTTTTCACTGTCACTTTCACAACACACACAACTGCTGGCACTGGTCAAGTTAGACTGCTGGCACCGGGCAGGCTGGACTGCTGGGACTGGTCAGGTTAGAACCGCTGGCGTTGGTCAGGTTGGACTGCCGATGAAAGTGGCGCTGGCCAAGTATGAGGTCGAACCCCCGGTTCAGATGGAACAGTGACTATCAACATCGATCTGTTCTCCTTTCTTTCTTCCTGCATTAACGCATTGCACTCTCTCTCTCTCTCCTAGTCTGCTCTATTAAATGGACATGGTTGCTTTTCTTTTCCTTTTCTTTTCTTTCTTTTTCTCTTCATAGTTAGCAACTCTCTCTCTCCACATCTCTCCTTAGTCCTTCCTCTGCAGACTATCTCGTGCTAATCTCTCAACTTGGTTCTCTCTCTCCTCCCCTCATCTCTCTGCTTCTCTCTCGAGCAGACCTACATCCAGAACCTCTTCTCTCTCTCTCTCTCTCTCTCTGTTCGTTTCTTCTTTTTTTCTCCTCCTCTCTTCATCTCTCTGCCTTTCTCTCGTGCAGAGACTACACCCAGAACCTCCTCATCTCTCTCTCCCTGTTCTGTCTTCCTCCTCCTCTCTTCATCTCTCTGCCTTTCTCTCGTGCAGAGACTACACCCAGAACCTCCTCATCTCTCGTCTCCCTGTTCGTTCTCCCTCTCTCTCACTCACGCATTACTTTATGCCCTAACTCCGTGTCCAAGGGCGAGTACCATTGGTCAGTATTTTTACCACCTCGTACCCGAAGTTATCTCCCTCTAATTCCATTGGATATTCAAATCATGACAGTCACGCCTACACGCCTTACTCTCGTGGTGGTCAATTGGTCATTTAATTGATTAGCTTGATTTCACCCCCCACCACAAATACTACCTTCTCCCTCTCCCTTTCCGGCGACGTCGTAAATTGGCTAGATCAGTCTGGCCAGACGTTGCAATAGGTCGGCCAACCTATTGAGACGTTGGTCAGCCACTCCAACTGTCTACGAGGAAGATTAGGATTAGCCTCTCGCCGTGCTCAAATTGGCCGGATGAGTCTGATCCGGGCGTCGAGACTCGTTTGACCAGACATCGAGGCGTCGGTCAGCTACTTAGTTCCGTCTGGCTAGACAGACCGTCTCCGTGGAACCTCTCCCCTATGCTTAATTGGCTGGATCCGACACATGGGCCGTCTGCCTGACGCCCAGAATATTTGCTTTAGAGCTTATGTCCAACCAACCTAGCTGGCGACGGACCACGACTTTGGTTGTGTTTATTTTTGACCGTGACAATTTCCCCCTTGCAAAAGACTATGCACCGCATTGTCTCAAAACAACGGGACAAAAAAGGACAACAACCGAATTTGCTGAACACAGCTACACGTGCAAAGTTTGAAAAATACTTTACAACCAACGGTTTATAAATTATAAAATATATCATTAGTGAATACCACTCCAATGAGTTATCATTGACGTGCGCTCTTGCGTTATTTCAACTCATTTTATAACAACCTCTGGCGCACTTATGCAATTCCCTACCTGCGGATTTGCCACATCTTCTCTTCACAATTTCTATGAAAAGCACAATATAATATGATCACGATCCATGACACTTCACTGAGGAATCTCCATCCTCACTTATTGCAAATAATGCATCACTACCCAAGCGACTGTATGCTCCAAGCATAACTACATTCACATGAACAAGTCTCACAAAGAAAATATGAACAAGTCTCACACAAAAAATATGAACCATAGCCAACTGGGAATGAACCCATATCCAATCAACATAACTGTAATCAACACATATTATCAACAAAGCACCCCGGATATGACTGACTTCCTCTGAATTCATCATCTTCTCCACCTTTCCCTTTTCTGGCTGCTTTGTGTCGCCTCCGACAACAAAACCTAGGAACTCCTACTGTCTAGCCCTTCATACAGTGACACATCCCTGTATGACTCTTCTGGAAACTTAGGCAACAAAATCTCCCCTTCTTCTGCTGGGTCTCCTTCACCTCATCAATGATTGCTGCTGCGCCTATGTGTTGAGTTCTCACCTCCTCTAACCACCTGTTTCTCTCCACCTCTTGCCAACTCCCAAGACTTCACGAGCGAAGGGTCTTGTTCCTGCACTGCCCTAAACTCATCAGGCGACACATCTATGCCTGACTTCCTTGCTGGAACGACTAACGGTTTATCAACCTTTTCCTCCTTCTTGCTCCGTGTTTGAACTGCTGCCCCTGTAGCAGTCAACAACTCAGGATCCCCTGGATCCCTTGCCCCTGGAATATTTCCAATGATCAAATCATGAAGGGGTTTCTCCATCACCAACGCAGACAACTCGCCTGAGAAGTAAGGGGTACGTACTTCTATCTTAGCAACTGGAAACTCCCTCACAGTGCCATCGATTAGAGTACAGGTCTGGATTTGCCCTGTCAAATCCCCTTTCTCGACCAGCGTTGTTCTCACCACACCGCATGAACAACCAGTGTCTCGTAACACCTTCACCCTCTGCTGGCCAATCCACCCTTCTTCCACTGGTAACGAACCACTCAGCCTAGTGCCCTCCATTCCTGACACTGACTGCTGTCCAGTGCTAGCCATAGGCCGCACTCTACCCTCTTCAGATTGGATCCCTGTTGGTTCCACTGCAGGTCGTTTCCCTTGACGACCCTTATCCACCTCTTGCAAGGCTGCTGCCTTCTGGAACCTCATGCGACAATCCCTCGCCACATGTCCCTTCTTGTGACAAATGAAACACCTATTGTCCCTTTGTCCTCCTTTCTGCCCCACCACTGGGTTTGCAGACTGTGCAGAAAACTCCCCTAGTCTCCTTGCACTCTTCTCACCTGTGCCTAGCACCTGTTTCTCCTGCACCTTAGTGCCCAGACGTGCCTCTCTATACACCTCTGCGAACTTCAACAACTCCCCTGCTGTCTCTGGCTGTCTCTCTTTCAAATGTATGGTTAACTCAGGGCCGCAACCTGACAAAATCTGTTCCTTCATAACCAGCTCTTTCAATTCAGCGAACTCCTTCTTCGTACCACTCAACTCTAACCATTTATCAAAATAGTGATCTAAACGTGCACCAAACTGAGTGTACGTTTCACCTGCTTGCAATCTAGCTGAACGAAATTTCTTTCTGAATCCTTCCTCTGTGAGGTCAAATCCCTTCATCAACAACTCTTTCACGGCACCAAAATCAGATTGTTGTTCTGCCGTAATGCCGTGAAAATCTGTAATGCCTTACCCGTCAATAACGCTGACAAAATGACTGCCCACTCTTCTGAAGGCCAACCCTGACTGGTCGCAAACGTTTCGAAACGACTGATGTATGCATCAATCGAATCTGTTCCTTCAAGAACTTCGCAACTTTGGTCGGGGGCGTAACTGCGCACAGAGTCACTGGAAAGTGAACTACCATCATGGGTGGTCTCCCTTTGTATTTTCACTCGCTCTAACTCTAATTGAATCTTTAATCTTTCTGTTTCCTGCGTTTTCCTGAATCCTTAATCTTTCTGTTTCCTGCGTAAATCTTTCTGTTTCTGCATTTCTTTAGCCTTTCCCCTGCTCTGCTATCTCTACTGCGACACGTCGTCTTCCGCTCGCTCATCCCTTTCCATCTTTTGTTGGTTTTCAACGAATGCTCGCAACTCTTCTCCCAAATAACCTAAATCACGAGCGACGCTCACAAGTTGTTCAATAGGGTGTTCTTTTCTTCCGCCATTATATCTCTTTTTTTTTTTTTTTTGAACAAGATTTTATTACTACGACAGCCAAACTGGTGGTTACCGACACGAGTGACGTAATAGCCCAATCCTATGAATGATAATATTAGCTTGGGACAACGTAGTTAGTTTTTATAAGACGCCCAGCGCCTGACCCAACTATGAGAGCGAATTATAGCAATCTGTGCGAAATAAGTACTCTGGGGCTGAAATGCCAAGCCTAGTATTAACTATCTTGGAAGCAATGCCAAGCCTAGTATTTAACTATCTTGGGAACATACAGTAAGACAACCCCTTGTCTTAGGATTACAACACTTGAATCCCACCCAGCTTCCTCTCTGAGAATTGAACAATTATAATAAATGGGCCAGAATATCCTGGCAAGCTCGCCAATAAATTGTCAACCTCGGTGATGTCGATGGAGGAAGGACTAGCACACAGCCCAAACACACTCACAGCTTGCTTACAATCTCATTCATATATCATGCATTCGTCACATCAACCCACTAGTAAAGTCTATAACTTTACTACACATGATCATAGAACGAAACATCAATGCATATGGAATCAAACAAAATAAAACATTCTCTCTTTCCCGAACTTCACAAAATCATTTATCTAAAACATCATTAACTAACCCGGGTATAAATAGATTTCTACTTTACCTGGCCAGGTGATCTTAACTATTCACGAATCACTGTCTTTTTCTTTCCTTTTTTTTTCTTTTCACTGTCACTTTCACAACACGACACAACTGCTGGCACTGGTCAAGTTAGACTGCTGGCACCGGTCAGGCTGGACTGCTGGCACTGGTCAGGTTAGACCGCTGGCGTTGGTCAGGTTGGACTGCCGATGAAAGTGGCGCTGGCCAAGTATGAGGTCGAACCCCCGGTTCAGATGGAACAGTGACTATCAACATCGATCTGTTCTCCTTTCTTCTTCCTGCATTAACGCATTGCACTCTCTCTCTCTCTCCTAGTCTGCTCTATTAAATGGACATGGTTGCTTTTCTTTTCCTTTTCTTTTCTTTCTTTTTCTCTTCATTAGTTAGCAACTCTGTCTCTCCACATCTCTCCTTAGTCCTTCCTCTGCAGACTATCTCGTGCTAATCTCTCAACTTGGTTCTCTTCTCTCCTCCCCTCATCTCTCTGCTTCTCTCTCGAGCAGACCTACATCCAGAACCTCTTCCTCTCTCTCTCTCTCTCTGTTCGTTTTCTTTTTTTTCTCCTCCTCTCTTCATCTCTCTGCCTTTTCTCTCGTGCAGAGACTACACCCAGAACCTCCTCATCTCTCTCTCCCTGTTCTGTCTTCCTCCTCCTCTCTTCATCTCTCTGCCTTTTCTCTCGTGCAGAGACTACACCCAGAACCTCCTCATCTCTCTCTCCCTGTTCGTTCTCCCTCTCTCTCACTCACGCATTACTTTATGCCCTAACCTCCGTGTCCAAGGGCGAGTACCATTGGTCAGTATTTTTACCACCTCGTACCCGAAGTTATCTCCCTCTAATTCCATTGGATATTCAAATCATGACAGTCACGCCTACACGCCTTACTCTCTGTGGTGGTCAATTGGTCATTTAATTGATTAGCTTGATTTCACCCCCACCACATACTACCTTCTCCCTCTCCCTTTCCGGTGACGTCGTAAATTGGCTAGATCAGTCTGGCCCAGACGTTGCAATAGGTCGGGCCAACCTATTGAGACTTGGTCAGCCACTCCGACTGTCTACGAGGAAGATTAGGATTAGCCTCTCGCCGTGCTCAAATTGGCCGATGAGTCTGATCCGGGCGTCGAGACTCGTTTGACCAGACATCGAGGCGTCGGTCAGCTACTTAGTCCGTCTGGCTAGACAGACCGTCTCCGTGGAACCTCTCCCCTATGCTTAATTGGCTGGATCCGACACATGGGCCGTCTGCCTGACGCCCAGAATATTTGCGTTAGAGCTTATGTCCAACCAACCTAGCTGGCGACGGACCACGACTTTGGTTGTGTTTATTTTGACCGTGACAAGGAGGCTCGGTGGTAAAGCACACAGTTACAGTTCAGACGTTTCGAGTGCAAATCCAGCCGTTGTCCAACACTGAAAACATAAAAGGAATCGAAGTCACATTGCCCATCTTAACGTGTGTCATTCTGGCGGTACAGGATAGTGTTGAATAGGTCTCCTTTCCCCATTTCCCCTTAGATGGAAGAAACCTCAAATGAGAGAGGTATATGTAAAGGTCTGAGTCCACGGTTACAGCTTAGAACCAAAACGTTGTATATTCTCTATTACACTCAAAGCTGCACTTACCAGGCTTTTGTCCTCAGCTCAGCCAGTACCAAGACATAGTCATCGCACACTACAGCCCTTGTCTCATACCCGCCTGACTCCGACACAAATCAAATGTCCGCTTCTGTTTATATATTACAACCTGATTCGCGTGACCATTCATTTTTCTGTCGTCTGCTAAACTTTTCACTCCCAAATCCTTGTGCCCTACCGAAACACAAGACGTCCACAAGCTATGCATAATTCTGCTGTCCTGGCTAAAATATAGCACTAAACTATTTTGCTGATCCAAATTCGAGGATTAAATCGCCTTTTTTCACATTCATTAATATTTTTGGACAGAGCCAGGGCAATTTTCATCTGTTCAAACTGTATTGTTACTACCTGACCTTTGCAATAGGGGAGGCCATTTTTTTTTCCAATGCTGAAAATAATCACTCGCCCATACCTCCATACTCATGCTGCATGCGGCACCGCTCCACCTACCACAGATGCAGGCGCAAGACTCATACAACAAACAAGGAAGTTCGCTATAGTTATTCACGCCTGTTGCGTGAAGTAGGATGGTGTGTTATGTA
>JAFLJL010017298.1:0-32500 GCA_018398815.1 Conus ventricosus | reverse complement strand
ATGGAGCCACCTGACAATGAGATGTCCTTTCTGGAGACATGGAGCCACCTGACAATGGAGATGTCCTTTCTGGAGACATGCAGCCACCTGACAATGGAGATGTCCTTTCTGGAGACATGAGCCACCTGGCAATGGAGATGTCCTTTCTGGAGACATTGGAGCCACCTCACAATGGAGATGTCCTTTCTAGAGACATTGGAGCCTCGCTTTACGTTTCTGGGATCTGTCGGAATGACAGGCTGTCAGAGAACCATGACGACCAATCAAAATTCTCAAAGAGAGAGGGCTCCTCTCAACACATGCAGGGTGGTTCTTGCATCATCTCCATACCCCTGGGTTCACATCCACCAGGCCCACTTTATTGGGGTAGAAGCTTCCGGCTTGTTCAAAGTCATGCAGTGAAGTTACGTGGCCCGCCAGGTGAGTCACACTGCAGACAACACGGTATTGAACCTCCAACCACTTCATGGGATTCACGTAACACACAGATGAGGAGGTGGTGAAGAGACGGTTGCAGCAACTGCGATGCAAGATTGAGTCGGACGGAAAGGGAAGGGTGGGCGTGTGGGGTGTGATGTAAGACTGGGTGAGGAAGGAGAGGAGTGTGGCGTCGACTTGCGTTCAGTTCGTAACAGTTACGTCATGTTTCCTGCAGTGCTGCATGCCTGTGCACAGACAGGCGGCTCATGACGCAAAGTCTGACAGTCTGATCTGGTATGACAGAAACTCAGACAGACAGACCTAGGGGAGGGAGTGACAGGAGAGAGGGTAGAGAGGGGGTGAACACTGTACTGGTGCCACCAAATGACATAAAAAAAACCTTACACAACACACACACACACACACACAGAGAGAGAGAGAGAGAGAGAGAGAGAGAGAGAGAGAGAGAGAGAGAGAGAGAGAGAGAGAGAGAGAGAGAGAGACAGACAGACAGACAGACAGACAGACAGAGACAGAGAGAGAAAGAGAGAGAGAGGGACAGCGGAGTTGATGGTGGTGTTATGTCAACTCATCACACACACACACACACACACACACACACACACACACACACACACACACACACACACGCACGCACGCACGCACGCACGCACGCACGCACACACACACACACGTATATGTGTGCGACTGGCATATTCTTGAAAGTTCATTTACCAACTGGTCAAAAACTTCAGCAAAGGAAACCTTTTCCAGATCCCACTTTGTTTTTGCATATGTCCTGGCATAATTATTTTGACGGTGCCATATGCCTCTCTCTCTCTCTCTCTCTCTCTCTCTCTCTCTCCTCTCTCTCTCTCTCTCTCTCTCTCTCTCTTTGTGTGTGTATGTGAGTGAGTGAGTGAGTGTGTGCGCGCGTGTGTGTGTGTGTGTGTGTGTGTGTGTGTGTGTGTGTGTGTGTGTGTGTGTGTGTGTGTGTGTGGTGTTTATGTGTGTTTGTGTAATTAATGTGAACCTATTAAGTAGTTGATTCAGAAATTTAAAATGTGTGTGTTATCACTTGATTTCCGGCTTTTAAGTAGAGAAAATCAATGTTTTAATCAAAGATTCAAAAACACATAAAAAAGTCGTCTTTGTACATCTGATTTGTTTTAAATGAAGGGATGCCGTGTTAAGATGGCATAAACGAAGGTTCTTTCCGTGACTCTTAACTTCTGAAAACTGCATTTGAAAATTCGATAGACCCAGTTTGCACACACACACACAACACACACACACACACACAGCATCCTTATAACGCGTCTTGAGCTCCATCATTGTTCTAACCCCCCCCCCCCCCCCCCCTTTCCTCCCCCCTCCTCCCAAATCCATCCACCCGTTCTTCTCACCCTGGTCCCATTCAAACCCTGAGCATCCTTCATCCTTCACATCCTTCTCCAATCTCGCCCCCCCCCCCCTTCCCTCACCCCCCTCCCCCTCCCCACGCCTCTCCGGTTATTTTCCCCCTATCACCCAAGTTCTCCCCCCCCCCCCCCCCCCCCCTCTTCCCTCTCGTCCAATCCCCTGGCCCCCTGGTGGTCAGGGAAGCGGACAGGAGTGAGGCAAATCAGCGTCAGACTGACCACATCGCACGCTGACCCGACGCTGACCCTCTAACCCTTTCCACCCCACCCCACCCCCCACCTTCTCCTCCACCCCACCTCCCCTCGCCCTCACCATCCTTACAACCATCCACCACCACGTCCACCGTTTTCCACATGCTCCCACCCTCCCCTTCTATTCCCTCCGCACCCCACAGCCCTCCTCCCCCCCCCCCCCTCCTCCCCCCTCCTCCCACTCCGTCTGTCTGTCTGTCTGTCCGTCTCTCTGTCTGTCTGTCCGTCTGTCTGTCTGTCTGTCTCTCTCTGTCTGTCTGTCTGTCTTCTCTCTCTCTCACACACACACACACACGCACGCACGCACGCACGCACGCACGCACGCACGCACGCACGCACACACACACACACACACCACACACACACACCACTCTCTCCTCTCTCTCTCTCTCTCCTCTCTCCTCTCTCTCTCATCCCACATCTCTATCTGCTGTTTTCAGTTCATCCTCTATTCTTAGTAGCGGTGCGTGACTGCAATCTGCTCCCCTTCAAATGTTCTCCAGGACAGACTGGAGACCGACCTGCTGGAAACAAGAAGAAAAGAACAATCAAAAAAGAGACAGACAGACAGACAGACAGACTGACAGACAGACAGACAGACACGCAGACAGTGTGATATCCAATTGAGAATAAAAGTGCGCGCTCTTGCGTTGCTTTTGTGTTTTTCTATTTTCTTTTAAAAAATCGATTTTGTTTTGTACGTAAAGTACAAAAAAAGGTTCACAAGTGACTGGCCATGTTGTGGTACATACACGCTCATTATGACGATTTATTATTATCAGATTCATCTCATCATATCAGAGCGATACAGCTGCAACACTGAATCCAATCTTGTGTCAGTTGTGAGCATGAGGTTAAAACAGGGATCCAAATTGGGATCCCCCCCCCCCCCCCCCCCCCCAACCGCACTCCCCCGCTCCCCTCCCCCACCCCGTAACCCTCCGAGTTTAAGGGTGGTTCGTTTCAGAACGTTACATTTCTTTTTCCGGACTCTGGGGAAAAACAAACAAACAAAAGAACACAACGAAACAGAAGACGTTTACAACCAACAGTAACAAGAATGAATATGTTAAACAGGCTTATCTTGAAGATTCAGACTTAATGCGACCTGCGAAGATCCCTTTCTTCCATTAAGAAAGGGTGAACACCGTAGTCCGCACCTTCTCGCCACGTTAATGTGGGTGTTTCCTCAGGGGGACATGGGGCAGGTTGTTTTCACTAACGCGGCACGGAGCGAATACTGGGCGCTATATCAAAACTAGATCCCGGCCTCTCCAATCAAGGAAAGCCGCAGGCTAGACCAGTCCAGATGGAGGAGTAAGGCCCCCACCAAAATGGAAGGAACTGAGTGAAGGCCCACCGGCGTGTGGATACGCCCTGACACTGCTCCAAGCCTTACCCCAGCCATGGTTAAATGTCAAAAGCATCCAGCCTGCCGAAGACGAGTGTGTCAGCTACGGCGCAGGTCCTGGGGATAAATTAGGGCACACACGCATCAACGATTATGGTCATGCGTCAGACTACCTTATTGTCATGGCGTCGTCCCTATCAGCGACAACCGGGGAGGACGGAGCCGGGCCCTTAGCCTCAAGGGGCCCACCAAAGCGACCGGTGCCTCTGTTAACCTGACGGTCGGGGGAGAGGCAGAGTAGAGCGACTGGCCAGACTACCCAGCCTCCTACCACCCTTACAGTAGCTCAGTGGAATGCAGAAGGACTAGGGAACAAGAAGCCAGAACTGCAAAAGTTTCTAAGCAAAAACAACATCGACGTCATCTGCATCCAAGAAACGCACTTGAAAGATCATCGACGTTTCTTTGTAAGAGGCTTCGAGACATTTCGCCAAGACCGCGAAGACAGACACAAGGGAGGAATCATTACCCTTGTCAGAAACTCCATCCCTGCAGTGGAGACAAACAGATCAAGAAGACAAGAACTAGAACACCTGACTGTCAAGCTCTTGCTGCCCAGTGAGACCTAATGGATCACCAACTGCTACAGCCCACCAACCTCATCTCTACGCTACACAACGTGAAGCTAGAAGCTTACAGACACCTGGTGGTTGAGACTTCAACAGCCACTCGCAAAGCTGGGGATATGAAGAAATGGATGCCCGTGGTGAGGAATGGAGGATTGGATGATGGAAAACAATCTAGTACCATCAACCAGGCGGACGACAAACCAACGTGCTTCTCCAGAGCTTGGAAAACCACCTCCACACCAGACCTGGCAGTACTACTGAGGACATTCACAAGCTCACGTCCAAGAAGTCGGCACCCAGCTTGGAGGGAGCGACCACCTGCCAGTCATTCTCAACATCTCCAGCCTAGGATGTACTGAGCGCAACATGCAACCAAGTGGAACTTCAAACGAGCCAACGGACCCTCTTTGCAGAAAAGGCTGACCACCACACCAGAAACATTTGCTGTGAAAATGACCTGAACAAGAACGTCCAGAATTTCACTGATGCAATTCTATCAGACAGCAAAGCAGGCAATCCCAAGGGCAAAAGAAGACATTACCTGCCATACTGGAGTGACACACTGGAACAGCTTCACACTGAAATGGACAATGCCAGGAAACTATGGAGCAAACCCCCACTCCAGGGAACCTAGTGAGGCACAACAACGCCAAAGAAGCTTTCAACCAGCAAAAGAAAGCTGAACTCCAAAAGAGCGAACGAGAAGACCAGCAGCCTCAACATGGAGAAGGACACCAGCAAGCTGTGGAATCTGACAAAAGCCCTGAATGAAGACACCAGAGCGGGACACAGCAAAACCGTCATCGAGGAAAACGGTACGCACCACGCGGAAGGAAAGCAGCAAACATCCTGGCAGACTTTTACAAAGAGGAAAGCAAAGCAACAATACCCAATGCCCGAGTGCAGGAAGTCAGCAAGGAAACCAGGAGAAGCTGAAACACCAGAACCCCACACCGTCCATGATGTCAGCCTTCTCCATGACTGAACTCAATGCAGCCATTAAAAAACTAAAGCCAAAGAAAGCCCCAGGGAAAGATGGTATTACCAATGACATGATCAGGAGACTTGGAACCACAGCAAAACAGAAGCTTCTTCTGATCATCAACCAGTCATGGAGCTCAGGGAAACTCCCAGACCGATGGAGAGAAGCAGTCATCATCCCCATCAGAAAGAAACAGAAAGACAAAACCAGAAATCCAGCTACCGACCAATCACCTCCTCAGTTGTCTGGCAAGGTGATGGAAAGAATGGTGAACACAAGACTGCTGAAACATCTGGAAGAAAATCACCTGCTCAGCAACACACAGTCGGCTACAGGAAAAACCACAGTACGGAAGACCACTTGTGTACCTCGCCCAAAAGATCGAAAACGCCTTCAGGAGAAGAAAAAGGTACTCGCGTCTTTGTGGACCTGACCAAAGCCTTCGACAAGGTATGGAAGGAAGGACTGCTCCTGAAGCTGCTAAACAAGAAAGTGGAAGGGAATATGTACCGCTGATACGCAACCTTCCTCCAGTACCACACAGCAAGAGTTCAACTTGATTGGGAAAATTAGCCATCGAATCACTCTACAACAAGGTGTACCACAAGGAGGAGTCATTTCCCCTACACTCTTTCTCATTTTCATTGACGACATCGCTGAGAAGCTCACCAAGCACATCTCCAGAGCTCTCCACGCCGACGACTTTGCTGCCTGGAGTGCTGCAGAACATTTAACCACAGCCAGCTACAGGATGCAGGAAGCACTGGAACACGTCGGAAGATGGCCTCTGACTGGGGCGTAGAAATCAACGCCACCAAAACAGTGGCCACAGTCTTCTCGCTGTCACCACTGCCAGAAACCATCAGCCTGAAAATAAATGGAAGAGACTGAAACAAGAAGACAACCCAACATACCTAGGCATCAAGCTGGACAAGCGGCTTACCTGAATCCGCACCTCAAGAACATGAAAACGAAGCAGTCAGGAAGCTCGCCATCATGAAGAAGCGCCGGTACATCCTGGGCGCAAACAGCACATCCTGCAGAAGGTGTACGTGGGTACCGTCAGACCAACCCTGGAGTATGGCAGTTTCTGCATGGCCACTGCATCCAAGACCAACACCAGTCGCCTGAACAAAGTGCAGAATGCAGATTGCGACTGATCACGGTGGGATGAAGACTACCCCAATCCAAGCCATGGAGAACTTACTACCTACATCCCTCGAAGACAGACGCAGGAGAAGGTTTTCATCCACAGTGAAAAGTTACTGCGTATGCCTACCCACCCCATGCACACCGAGATGCAGAACCCCACCAAAAACAGGCTAAAGAGAACAAGTTTCAACCACCTGTCTAAGAGCCTGCATCACAGAAATGAAGACCTGCTGCCTGCTTCACCAGCCGAAATGGAGATGCTTCCAGATTTTGAGGAACTAGACAATCACCTAGAGGATGTCCGCAATCATCACTGAAGTTCCTGGCATTAAAAGAATGGACCGTCAAGCCCCTCAAGTAATGAAAGCTCTGGCACAGGAGATGATTGCCAACCATACAACCCCAGTGAGTGGACCCACGTCTTCACAGATGGATCCTCAGAAGGAGCAGTCAAGAATGGAGGAGCAGGTTTCTTCATCAGACACACCAATGGAAGATTGACACACAAGGCCTTCCCCACCGGAAAGATCTCCTCCAACTACAGAGCGGAGACAATAGCACTGCTCCACGCAGTGAGGGTCTTTCTGGGACCAGGCATCCCATCACAGAAGTTGTCTTCTCACAGACTGCCGATCTCTGCTGCAGGGACTTCAGAACACAAGAAATGAACAACATATGCAAGACATCAAGGCTGCCCTCCATGAATTCTCAAAACAGTCTGTCATTACACTTCAGTGGATCCGTCTCACTGTGGGATCATGGGCAACGAAAAAGCTGATGCTCTCTCCAAGGCAGGCAGCAAAATGGAGCAGTTTAGCCACCCCGTGACCTACAGGAGGCCAAGACCATCATCCACAACCAGTTTCAGTCC
This sequence comes from Conus ventricosus, assembly GCA_018398815.1. Classification (NCBI taxonomy): domain Eukaryota; kingdom Metazoa; phylum Mollusca; class Gastropoda; order Neogastropoda; family Conidae; genus Conus; species Conus ventricosus. The sequence goes on along the minus strand of JAFLJL010017298.1, from coordinate 25,422 downwards.
CAGTGGAAGAGAAGGCTGGTGCAGAGAATGGTGCTGACCCGAATCCACCAGCTCCAAAGGCACCAGCAGACAATCCTCTTCAGACTGAGGACCGGCCACTGCAGACTGCTGAGCCACCTTAACCGCCTGAAGATCACCTACACTGACCATGTCCATGCGGCACTGGACCCCAGACCCCTGAACATGTCCTACTGCGCTGTCCTAGTCACGCAGCTCTACGACACAAAACCTGGCCGGGGGGGGCGGAGTTACAGAGCAGCTTGGGGAGCCCGTTCTGACCTGGAGAAGACCGCGGGCTTCATCATGGCGGCCGGGTTACAAGTCTGACGCATCCAGCTTCAATCGAACGCAGAAGAAGAAGAAGACTTAATGCTTCTGGTTCATACTGTCGTTCAAGTTTGTGGGTTTTTTTCCCCTTCATCTTGCAACACAACGAACAGTTTGGCGTTGCTTTATTTCTTCAGAATACATGCTTGTGAACCCACTTTTGGCGGTTGTTTTCAAATAGGAAAGAAGTCTACTTTGATAAGTCCAACATTGTCACAATAGAGAAAGCATCTCTCTCTCTCTCTCTCTCCTCTCACTCTCTCTCTCTCTCTCTTCCTCTCTCTCTCTCTCTCATGAAAGAAAGAAAGGAGAAACATATATTTAAGGTCCATTTCAAAACTAACCACACGTGGAAAAAAACAACAACAACAAAGAAATACACGCTTGAGATAAAATAACAAAACGGGGAAAGAAAGAGGGTCAGGGAGGAAGAGGGGGGGGGGAGGGGACGGAGGGGAGAGGGAGAGGAGAGGAGAGACAGGAAATCCCTAAATCTAACGCAATTTCCAAACTCCCCCCCCCCCCCCCCCCCCCCCCCCCCCCCCTCCCGTCCTTACTACTCTTCAGCTCGCCATAATTCCGACTCTTTGTGACCGTGATGATGTGAAAATAGCCCCGTGGATCCTCCGCCAGAACAGCAACGCGAGTAACTGGATCCCTCACCGCCCGTTCCCCTCCCCCTCCCCCCCCCCCCCCCCCCCCCTCCCTATACTGACCGTCAGGCTTGACCCACGTCCGTCTGTTTCTGGTCTGGGCTTCTGTCATCAATCACCCCGCCACAATCGCTTGTTGGCTTATCTCCCCTCCCCAACGATTTTCAATCAGCCCCGCGTGCCTCAGCCGGGTCTTCAAAAATAAACCTAAAGAAGAAAGAGAGAAAAAAAAATAAATAAAAGAAAGGGGGTGCGGTTGGGGTTTAAAAGGGAGGTGAGGGGGAACAGAGAAGGGTTGGTGGAGGAGGGTAGCGGAGGGGAGGGGGGTAGGGGGGGGGGGGGGGGGTGGGGGGGGCGAGAGAAAGAGACAGGAACAGTCCCCTAGAACTCGATAGCCTTCAAGACTGACCGCTTGGGCCCCTTAATCTTTTATCTCCCACTCTGTCCACAAGAGCCAAGAAGATGGGCTTCTTTCAACTCTCTCCAGCTCATCTCCTTGTATCGCCTCTCTTGTCCATCAGCCATCAACCACCACCGAGAGGACGCAACACTGAAAATTACCTGTTGGGGAAGAGGGTGGGTTGCTGGTGATTACTGGTGGTCGGTAACAAGAGGGATTCCTGTTTTTTTTTGGGGGGAAGCTCTTTGTGACTTGGTCTTCAGCCTTCTACGACGTCATGAGTAGGCACGTGCTACAAGCCGGGCTTGATGTGCCAGGAGGCTTTCCACATGGCTGGTCATCGATACTGTTGACTATCCCTCATACTCAGGACTTGGTAGGATGGGGGGGGGGGGGGGGGGGGGGGGGGGGGGGGGGGGGTAGGGGGGGGGGGGGGAGGTAAGGGGGAGGGGAGGGGGGGGCTTGTCTGTGGGCAGCTTTGTTCTGGCTAGGTGACTGTGTCTTTGATCGTCCCCCACGAAGGAATGGCAGTGGAGGGACCGTCTTTGACGACAACAGACAATGAATCACTTCGTATCCAGGACTGGCTTCTTTTCAGCCTCGCTCACATCGTTTTCCCAAAGGCTCATGTCTGGCTTTTTTGTTGTTGTACCTCCTCCCCCTTCTCTTGCTTGTTCTCTCCTTTCTCTTCTTTTTCTTACCCCCTCCTCTCTCTCTCTCTCTCTCTCTCCTCCTCATCTCTCTCTCTCTCTCTCTCTCTCTCTCCTCTCTCTCTCCTCTCTCTCTCTCTCTCTCTCTGCGTCTAAGCTGTTTATGTGTAAGCTAGTATGTACTGGATAGAGGACAGGGTGTTTAGTGGAGACAGGGAGTACAGCACTCTCAGAGACATCTATTCAGTGGATGAAACTGAATTGTGTGGTTCCAGTCCTCCCGACAGAGCCCCAAAGCGAACTCACCCTAGGAAGGAGCCGGTCATAGTCCTCCCTCCCCCTTCCCCCAACACACACACACGGATATAATAGATCAATAATTTAAAATGCCTAAAAGATTTTTATAAGTGCTCAACCCCTTGGGGAGCAACATTAGTTAAAAACAAGCGATAAGGGGAATCTAAAACTATCTACAAATTTGTTTCTAGCGGCTTGGCTATCGTCAGGATGAAGTTTGGGTTGCCCACCGCCGATGTTATATAGCGTGTGAGGCCCAGTTGCAGCTGTTTTTGCGTGCGTGTTGGTTGCACGTGTTTTGGGGGGTTTTCAGGTTGTTGTACGGGGGTGTGTTCGCTAACAACGATTTCCATTTATGCCTGCAATTATTTACTATTTCTGTTTAGTATTAGAGTTGCTAAGTGTGGTTTACATCGTTGTAGCCATTTTTCAGTTAGGCATAGGTTGCATCTTTTTGAAATATTGCTGTATGGTGATGCCCTTTTTATGATTTTCCATGATATGTTATAGTTTATTTTTGCGTCTTTAAGTTTCCAAATGTATTTGCTCAATTCAGTTTGGTTTTTGTATTTTTCTTTGTTGAATGACTGTTTGTGGTTTGCATATCTGGTTTTTGAAGTGTTTTTCAGTGATCCCTATGTATGTTTCCTTTTCATTTTCTGATGTCACAGTAGCCTGGTATACAATGTTGTTGTTAAGACATTTATTGTTTAGTGGGCACTGCTCTTTTTTAGTGCAATTGCAAGATTTCCTTTCTCATCCTTCTTTGCTGTGTTGATTTTCATTTTGTTTGGACGCGTCAATTAGGTTTTTGAGGTTGGGCATACATAAGTACGATAGTTTGACAGTGTTTTTGTTAAATATTTTGGACAGTTTGTGTTCTTTTGGAAATGAAGTTGTTAGGATTTTGAAGAATTCTTTCCCTATGTTTGTTTTGAGTTCCCGTCGTATGGGGGGTTATACCATATGATTTTCTTTTCCTATTTTTCTTGCTTTTATTTGTGTTGTTGTCTGGGTTGTATTGCAATTTGTAACTGTATCCACTGTTTGTAGTGCTTCCTGGTATTCTACTGCTGCATTGTTGAACACTCTCTCACTGCGTGACAGGTTTGATAGTCTCTTGTTTATGCCGTGGGGTATGGTCTTTAATACAGATGGTGGGTGGTTACTTTGGTGTGTACATAAAGAGGTGTATCGTTGGGTTTCTTGTATGGTTTATATATGTGATTGTTGAGATCCAGTGTTATGTCTAAGTAGTTCACTACCTTTTTATTTGCTTCAATAGTAATCTTTAAGTGTGGTTTTGGAAGAGTTCGCATAGTTCTTTCTTTTGTTTTCGATGGTTTTTTTGGTGTTGTTGTTTAGTGCGGCAAGGCCATCGTCTCTGTATAGTCCGACTTGTTTTCCGTTTTTTCTTGATGTTGGACAGCATGAATAGTCCGACATTCGCATGTTTCTGCACCATCATATGATCCCATGGTTATGTCAATGTTGAGTTCGTTCGTTTTCTGATCCAGGTTTCATTTTTGCTGTGTAGTAATGTTTCTTGGTGTGGAGAATGATTTCCATTTCTGACCCTGTTATGTCTGTGTGGTTACTGGCAAACTTCAGGGCTTTGGTGAGTAGTTCCTCATCTATAGATGGGTAAAAGTCTACTATGTCAAATGTGATGAATACTGTATTACTTTATTTATTGAGTTTTTTGAACCATTGGATAACTTCGTATGTGTTCTTCCAGAGGTTGTATTCAGAGTTTGATTTTACGTTCTGTATTATTTTTTCCAGAATTTTCTTGCTTATTTTGCCTAAACTATAACATATCATGGAAAATCATAAAAAGGGCATCACCATAGAGCAATATTTCAAAAAGATGCAACCTATGCCTAACTGAAAAATGGCTAATACTATGTAAACCACACTTAGCAACTCTTAATACTAAAACAGAAATAGTAAATAATTGCAGCATAAATGGAAATCGTTGTTAGCGAACACACCCCGTACAACAACCTGAAAACCCCAAAAAACCGTGCAACCAACACGCACGCAAAAACAGCTGCAACTGGGCCTCACACGCTATAACATCGGCGGTGGGCAACCCAAACTTCATCCTGACGATAGCCAAGCCGCTAGAAACAAATTTGTAGATAGTTTTAAGATTCCTCTTATCACTGTTTTTAACTATAACTATAACTATATATATATATATATATATATATATATATAATATATATATATATATATATATATATATATATATATAATCAGAGTTAAAAAGCCACTCAGAACGTTAAACGTACTCAACCATGTAGGGAGCGACATACCAGTTTAAAATAGGATTTTAAAAATCCTATTTTAAACTGGTATAAAATATATAAAATATATATATATATATATATATATATATATATATATATAAAATATATATAATATGTAGAGAGATAGATATATGTAGATATATGTATGTATGTACCTATCTGTCTGCCCTGTCTATCTCTCTATCTAACTGTGTGTGTGTGTTTTGTGTGTGTGTGTGTGTGTGTTTGTGTGTGTGTTGTGGCGTGTGTGTGTGTGTGCGCGCGCGCTTACGTGTGTGTATACCTGCGTGAGTGCGCGCGTGCATGCGCGCGTGTGCGTTTGTGGGTGTATGTGCGCACGTGCCGCGCGCGCGCGCGTGCGTGCGTGTGTGCGTGCGTGCGTGCGTGGTGCGTGCGCGTGTGTGTGTGTGTGTGTGTGTGTGAATTTTTCCCTAAACAAGAGACAAAATTTTTTTTACAAATAATGAAAATAAAAGAAAGAAAAAATGAATGTACACCACCTATGGTGTACCAGAGATTCTTGTGTGCTCTCACTGTGGAGTGCCACGGTTGATGTTTGGATTAACCGAGGGAGGTAGTCTGATGACCCCCGATGAGTTCGCCCAGTTGTGTGGCGATCTAAGGAGGGAAACCCTTTGTGGGCACTGACAGGCGACGGGCAGGAAATTCCAAAGAGGGAATACTCTCGGCTAGACAGGGAAAGAGACCGAGGAAAGTTTATGGGGGTGCCAGCCCCATTATGTAAGAGGAAGACCAGTAGTTGTGGGATGGGCTTACTATTTAGGTTGTTGGTCATCCTGGAGATTTTAAGGAAATAGTTCCTGATGATTATTTTCTTATGTCAAACTTGTGAGACTTAGGATCACGCAATGTTTGAGAAGATGTTGTATGCTTAGGTTAGAGGGACATGTAGGTGATATGAAGTTTGTCGTTAATTGGTGCTGTTAAACATGTAAGACCCTTATAATAATTCATGAGGCGTAGGGATCTGAGAGGATGGCGTCCCTAGGTGGCGCCAAAGGAAAGCGTTGGGTTTTGGAATTTACTGAGTTATTCAGTCAGGCCCCAAATCTCAAACGGAGAGGACTACACCTTGTTCTGTGAAGTGTGGTGATGGTGTTCTGATGCCACCAGAAATGCCACGGTTGCTAGAGCCCTTTTCTTATTGTTTTCGCTTTACCTTATTTTCCTTTTTCCCCTTTACTGTACCTTTTTCTTTTCCTTTTGTTGGGCATTGTCACCAGCCCTTTTATGCACAAAAAACTTAAGACCAAATTAAAAGAAAGAAAATCTTCACTGGGCCTGACTCATTTGTCTTTTGGATGAACCTATCCAACTTTCTCCCGAACCCGATCTCCCCTTGTGCGTATCTTTACAGTTGGAACAAGGGGAGGTTTACACTTTTGGCGCCCAATAAGGACTAGTTTGGATCAGGATAGTAACAAGGGCTCTAGCAACGTCAAACAGGAGGGCGAGCGATGTCGTCCGAGGAAGAAGACTCGGCACCAGCTGCAGTTGGAGGGGAGGAAGACGTGGCCACTTTCCGTGATAAGCTGAGGCGAGTAGAGTTACAGCACCAGCAGGCCGTTTCCGAGCTGGAAGCTAGACTGCAACGGGCCACCCATGGGCAGATCACCGTGGTCACCCAGCCGCCACCCATGGTCCCAAAGGTGAAGCTTTTCACCGGCTGCCCCCACGTCACCACAGGAGACATTTGGGGAATGGCATTCCGTCATGCGGAATGCCCTGAAGGATGAGGCAGTTGTGAACAAAATTGCCTTCATCAAACGGCATCTTCGGGGACCAGCCCTCCAGCACGTCAGCAGCCTTCCCACCACTGATGCTGCCCTAATATATAGAGCAGCTAAACGGGCTGTTCGGGCACTGAAGTCACCAGAGGAGGTGTCATCGACTTGTGCCAGGCAAGACCAAAGCCGGGACAGAAGCTGGCAGACCATCTTCTGGAGATTTACGGCAGGCTGAAGGACCTACAACCATCAGCCCATGATGTTGATGGGAACTTCAGCCGAAATCTGTACCTGGCTTTCTCCAAGAGCTGCTCCAACCTGATTGCTCTGGAGCTTCGGTGCAAGTTCGATGTCCCAGGGGAAGGGGCACCCACGTTCGGTGACCTGTTCAAGACCTGTTCAGGCAAATCGAGGGTCTTTGGACTGCAGACGCACCAAAGGGTGGGTCGTCAGTCCGAAGCAGTGGTCCATACAACCCAGGGGGCCACACTGATTGGAGGAGACAGCCATCCACCTTCAAACCTCGCGGACCAAAGGGCCGTGCTTCAAGTGTGGTCTTGAGGGTCACTCCTACAGGGGCTGCCGGAATCCAGCCTACCCTCAACTGGTAGCCCAGAGAGACCAGGAGAGACGGCGCCGGAACAACGAATGGCGTCGGCGGAAGGGACTCCCAGAGGTCCCCATTAAACTGGGAAAGGGGCCAAGACTGAGGGAACCCACGGCCCGAAGATCCAATACCCCACCGTCATCAAGGAGCGCTTGGAAGGGCGATCGAGGTCTTGGACAAGGATCTTCTGAAACTACAGCCGGTGAGACGGGCAGCAAACACCGTCGTCACCCTGTTGCCGGCGCAAGAATGTGAACTGAGAGGTCGCCTCTCCAACTCGACCTCTGCACCAGTCCGGATTCTGCCTCGGGACCAGGAGTGGTTACCCCCTCACGTGGAGGTGAGCTCAGCCGAACTGGAAGCTGAAACGCAGGTCAAGGTGGTGGTGACAAATGTGTCTCCCCACGAAGAATGTGACTCTCACTTCCAAAGATGTTTTTGGCTGAACTTCAAGTAGATGCTGTGGACAGCAACCTGGAAACTCAGCCAAGTGTAGAGGCTTTAGGGGTCCATGCTGTGAAGCCCCCGTTAGGATTAATGGAACAGAAACAGAGCCTTTTTTAGATAGTGGTTCACAGGTGACCATAGTTTCTGAAGCATTTTACAGTCTTACCTAGCATCAGTCCCATTAGAACATCTTAGCTTTCCCCTTTCTGTTAGCGCGCAGGCGGGCAAGAAGTTCCCTACCTAGGCTATATTAGGCTAAGTGTAGACTTGCCAGAGATGTGGGTGGAACTTCAAGGACTGTGGACACTTTAGCAATCGTAGGACCCGACACCTCATTTTCCACCCGGGTGCCAGTCATCCTTGGCACCATTACCATCAACCATCAGTGTTTTGCCAGAGCTTACCACCTCTCCACGGTGACAGGCACACATCACCACGTGACGTTCGGTATGAGGTTGCCTTCGCCTACAGTGACATTGCTGGCAACTGGATGGTCGTCTCACTCCCTGTCAACCTCAGGTGATGTCAGTGGAGAAGGACTAGCGCACAGCCCAAACACACTCACAGCTTGCTTACGATCTCATCATATATCATGCATTCGTCACATCAAACCACTAGTAAAGTCTATAACTTTACTACACATGAACATAGAACGAAACATCAATGCATATGGAATAAAACAAACTAAAACATTCTCTCTTTCCTGAACTTCACAAAATCATTTATCTAAAACATCATTAACTAACCCGGGTATAAATAGATTTCTACTTTACCTGGCCAGGTGATCTAACTATTCACGAATCACTGTCTTTTTTCTTTCCTTTTTTTTTCTTTCACTGTCACTTTCACAACACGACACAACTGCTGGCACTGGTGTTGGTCTGCTGGCACTGGCGTTGGTCCTGTGGTTCTGCTTGACGAAGTGACGCTGCCAGGTATGAGGTCGAACCCCGGTTAAGATGGAACAGTGACTACAACATCGATCTGTTCTCCTTTCTTTCTTCCTGCATTAACGCATTGCACTCTCTCTCTCCTCTTCTAGTCTGCTCTATCAAATGGACATGGTTGCTTTTCTTTTCTTTTTTCTTTTCTTTCTTTTCCTCTTCATTAGTTAGCAACTCTCTCTCCCACATCTCTCCCTAGTCCTTCCTCTGCAGACTATCTCGTGCTAATCTCTCAACTGGTTCTCTTCTCTCCTCCCCTCATCTCTCTGCTTCCTCTCTCAAGCAGACCTACACCCAGAACCTCTTCCTCTCTCCTCTCTGTTCGTCTTCCCTCGTTCTCTTCATCTCTCTGCCTTTTCTCTCCTGCAGAGACTATACCCAGAACCTCCTCATCTCTCTCTCCCCTCTCTTCGTTCTCCCCCTCGTTCCACTTAACTGGCGCCGTGGCTTAACGTGTGGCACTGGTCAGTGTAAATTGGCTAGATGAGTCTAGTGGGCGCCCAGATGTCTGACCAACCTATCGAGACCTGTCGGTCCAGCCACTCAGACTGTCTGCTGTCTCCTTGCTGTGCTAAATTGGCTGAGGCGATGCTTGAAGGCGTCGGGATGTCTGAGTCGGGCTTAAGCCGATTCGAACCGGCTGGCGACTAACCACACTTTGCTTGGGGGTTTATTTTTAAACCGTGACAATTTTCCCCCCCCTTCAAAAGACTATGCACCGCATTGTCTAAAAACAAGGGTTTAAAAAAAAAAAAAAACAACCGAATTGCGAAACACAGCTACACTGAAAGTTTGAAAAAAACTTTCCCAACAAACGGTTTTAAGTTTTAAATCATTAGTGAAATCCCCGCCCCAATGATTATCATTGATGTCGCTTTTTGCGTTATTTCGACTCATTTTATAACGACCCGTGCGCAGGGTTATGAAATTCCCCCCCGGGCGGTTTTGCCACATCTTCTCTTCAAAAATCCCGGGGAAAAGCACAATTTAGTTTTAATCACGACCTTGACACTTCCGGAGGAACCTCCACCCTCACTCCTCGCAAAAAATGCACCCTTTACACGGGCGACTGAAATCCAAACATAACTAAAATTAAAGTGAACAAGTCCCACAAAGAAAATATGAACAATCTCACAACAAAAAAATAAACCTTAGCCAACTGGAATAAAAACCCTATCCAATCAACATAATGTAATCAACCCCATTTTAACAACAAAGCCCCCCGGGAAAAGACTGATTTCCTCGGATTTGGGCGCTTGCTAGACTACAGGGGCTTAAGAAAGTCAGCCCCAAAAAGCCCTGGGGCCCGGAATTACTGCACTCGATCCCGTGGGGTTTGGCCATTTCCTTTTTGGGCCCAACCAAAAACCCTCCCTTTTTTTCCCGCTGTGCCCCTGCAGGAATTTGAGGGGTTAAAGACTTCCTATCACGAACTCTTTCCCATACAATAATTGTGGAACTTCTGCACGGCCCACCCCACAGTTTAAACACCCCTTTCCTCTACATTTTGCGTACCCTTCTTCCTCTTTTTTAAATTTTCCTGCTAGCATCCCCTCACGGGGGAACTCGACCCCTTCAGCTCCTGCAAAAAACCCCGCACCTATCCCACCCCCTGATGCTTCTGTCCGCAAAAAAAACGGTTTTAGACTTGCAAGGTAGCTTCAAGATGGGACGGGAACCTAGTCTTTCCAACACCGTTTTCGGGCCCGTTTTTGGCAGCTTCGACCACTCGCCACGGCCGGTTTCCCTCCCTTTGCCCAAATCACTGGGGAAACTCGTGATTGTTTTGGAAATTTTGGGAACAAACTCCCTTGAGCCCCCAAAAAAAACCTAGCAGCCCCTGATTTTCCTTTTTTTGGGTCTTTGGTCTCACGAATTCATCATCTTCTCCCCCTTTCCCCTTTCTGGCTGCTTTGTGTCGCCTCCGAAAACCCAAAACCAAGGAACTCCGGGCTGAAAACCAACCGGGGAAACTTTTTTTGGTCGGCTGTAAAAGGGGCCCTTGTCTAAACCTCTCTAAACTGTCCTAGCTGCCCAAATGCTCCCCCCATGTCTGGGATGCTACCCAAATGTCATCCATAAAAAATTCCCAAGGGCCTTCCAATCCCGTCAAAAACCTTCCTCATCATCCGAGAGAAGACGCAGGTGCGTTGACCACCCCAAAAGGGGAAAGTATTTGGGGCCAGGGAAAGGGCCCCCTTTGGAGTGGAAAAACCCTGGATTTCCCTTTGAGTCCTCACCGGGGCTTTTTGCCAGTAACCCGCTCGGGATCTTTTCCTTTTGAAATACTGGCCTTGCTTGGGGCGTTCTGAGCAAAACAGGTCTTCCAGTTCGGTAGACCTCGGGCATCGACCTTGGGGAAAAACTGTTCGGGAACTTTCTATTCAAACACAGAATCGTTTGCCACCTAAATTTTTTTCCTCCAAAGACGAGGGGTGCACAAAAAATAAAAAAAAAAAAAAAAAAAAAAAAAAAATTTGATTTGGAGGGTTTTCAATCACCCAAAGTCCAACATCTTTTCAAACCTCCTCCTCGATCACTTGCTTGGTGGCATTTGGGTTTGGGGTGGGCCCTTTCCCACATTTAGGGTTTTTTTGGGTTTGTTAACTCCACCGTACATGCCCTCTGGGTTTTGTCCTCCCGGGTTTTTTTCATCGGGGAAAGGGCCCTATACTTTTTCCTAGGACCCCCAAAATTTTTCCCTCCTGTCCCTACTTCCTAGCCCTTCATACATGAAAACATTGGTTTGCCTCTTCCCCCCGGGAAAAACCAGGCAACAAAATCCCCCTTCTTCCCCGGGGTCTCCTTTCCCACCCCATAAAATGATTGCTGCTGGGGCCTATGTCCCTGAGTCCCCCACGCTAAAATATATTGCGGAAAAATTTTGCAGGGAAAAGGGGGGGGCCCATTCACATCGATTCGGTAGTCCAAAACCCAACCTTTTTCAATGAGGGGAAAAGGGCCCCCTTCCCAATGCATCACATTTGTTGTGATCCTTGGAAGCAGTAACGGGACTTGAATCTCCCCCCTTTTTGGGGAAAATTTTGTTTTCCTATTCCGGAATTTTGGCTTCTTTTTGGACGCCCCTACCCTTTCCTGAAACTCCCCCTTGCGACCTTACATGTCCCCCCAGCCTATTGCGTAGGCCACCACTACTGATAAGGGGGTTTTGGGCCTTTTTCTGACCGGGGGGTTCTCCGACCACAGCTTTTGAGAATGAAACACTGGCCCCCAAACGCCCCCGCCCTTACACAGCTCAAATGGGAAAAGCCTGTCCCTTTCCTGGGGGTTTTTCCCTGTGGGCAAACAGGGGCCGCTGGAATTGGGGGGGGGGGGGGGGGGGGCCCCCAAACTGCGGGCCCTTTTTCCTCACAGAGCTTTTTTAAATGCCCTTCGGCACACCATTGAATCTCCCCAAACCAAAGGGGCCATTTTTTTGGGGGTGGTTTTGGGGTCGGGGAAAGCTGTGTATCCCTAGCCCCCCTGTTGACCTCCTTCACCCACGCCTGAGGTAAACGGTGCCCCCCTGTCCCCGGAAAATTTGTGCTGGCCCACCCACGCGAAAAAAGGGTCTACCAGCCCCCACAACCGGTTTGCGAAACCCTACGCCTTTCAATAACTGCTTCTGGGAAATCTGGCGCGTAGCCCCACGAGCTTCAACCAAAACCGGGCCCCCCTTTTGGGAACAGGGCCGTTTGGGGAAAATTCAGGTCAACAGCCACCCTCCTGAATGGTGTGCCCAATTAAAGGGGGCTGTTTAAAGGTGCCTTCCCCTTCACCCCTCTTGGGGGTTTCCTTTGACACACGTCACATGACAGGCAAAACGTTTGATGCCCTGCCATTGCTCCGGGCCCCAGTGAAAGTCATCAAAGTTTTCGGTCACCCTTTTGGCTGGTGCCAAAAATGACCCCCATGAGCGACTCGGGACCCACTGACATGACAGGGTCACTAAACCGCGGGTCCCTCAAACTGAGTGGTCACCTTCCTTTTTTCCCCTTTTTGGGGAAACCTTTTTTGGGGGGGGGGGCCGCCCGCCTTTCACAAAAAATTCTGTCTCCCCTCCTCTAACCTCCTTTTTTTCGTTTCGGGCCAAAAGGCGGTACCTTTGGGAAAGTATTTTTCCCGCCTCGTAGCCAAAGAAAACTCCCCTAATTCCATTGGATATTCAAACCCATGACATCAGGGCCAAAACCCCTTTTACGCCCCTTTGGGGGCCCCTTGGCAAAAAAATTGATTACCCGGATTTAAACCCCCCCACCAGGGAACTACCCCCCCCCCTTTCCCTACTTACTTTTTTCAAACCCCCAAAATTAAACCCTTTTAAATTTTTTTCCCTTTTTTCCGTTTCTTTCTTCTTTCCCTGCGTTTTCCCTTATTCTTTCTGTTTCCTGCTTCATTTTTTCTGTTTTCCTGCGTTTCCCCTTATTCTTTCTTTTTTCCTGCTTCATTCTTTCTTTTCCCCTGCGTTTCCCCCTTTTTCCTTTCGGTTTCCTGCTTCATTCTTTCGTTTCCTGCGTTTTCAAACTGCGAAAACGGCGTTTTTCCCGCTGCTCTTTTCCTTTTTCCATCTTTTGCTGGTTTTCCCCGAATGTTTCCCAACTCTTTTCCCGAATAGCCTAAATCACGGGGCGACCTCACGAGTTGTTCAATAGGGGGGGTTTTTTTCCCTTCCCCCATGGGATTTTCCTTTCTTTTTTTTTTTTTTTTTGAAAAAGATTTTACTACTACGAAAAAGCCAAAAACCTGGGTTCCCCCGACACGAGTACGTAATACCCCAATCCTATGAATGAAAATTATTAGCTTGGGACAACGTATTTAAGTTTTTTATAAAAACCCCCACGCCTGACCCAACTATGAGGCAAAATTATAGGCAATCTGGCGAAAAAATTACTGGGGGGGCTAAAATCCCAAAGGGCCTATTATTAACTATCTTGGAAGAAATTGCCAAGCCTGAAAATTAACTATTTTTGGGAACAACAGTAAGAAAACCCCTTGTTTTAGGATTACAAAAAATTGAACCCCAAACCCAGCTTCCTCTCGAAATTTTGAACCAATTTTTAAAAAAGGGGGCCAGAATATCCTGGCAAGTCCCCAATAAATTGTAAACCTAGGTAAAACATGGAGGAAGGACAGCGCACAGCCCAAACACACTCCAGCTTGCTTTCGAAAAATATTTTTCCCATAAAAAAAAAAACTTTAAAAAAAACCAAAAAAAAAAAAAAAATAAAACCCCCCCTTCCCCCTTTTTTTTAAAAAATTTTTTAAAAAAACCCTAAAATTTTTTTTTTATTTTTTTCCAAAATTTTTCTTTTTTTCCTTTTTTTTTTTTTCCTTTTTTTTTTAAAAAACCCCCTTTTTTTTTCCCCGGGGGTTGGGGGGGCCTTTTTTTTTGGGGGGGGGGGAGGGGGAAAGGGGGAAAAAAAAAAAAAACCAAAAAAAATTTTTTTTCCCCCCTTTTTTTTTTGAAAAGGGAATTCCCCTCTCCTTTTTTCCTTTAATTTTTTAAAAAATTTTTTTTTTTTTTTTTTTTTTTTTCCCCCCTTTTTTTTTTTTCCCCTTTTTTCTCCCCTTTCCCCCCCTTCCCCTTTTCCCCAAATTTTTTAAACCCCCCCTTTTTTTTCCCCCTTTTTTTCCCCCCCTTTTTCCCCCTTTTCCCCCCCCCCTTCCCCCCCTCTTTTCCCTTTTCCCCCCTTTTTTTTCCCCCTCCCTTTCCCCCCCCAAAACCCTTTTTTTTTTCCCCCCCCCCCCCCCTCCTTTTTTCTCCCCCTCTTTTTTTGGGGCCCCCTTTTCCCCCTGTTGGGGGGCCCCAAAGGGGTTTTTTGGGGGGGGGTTTTTTGGGGGCCCCCGAACTGCCCCCCCCCGGGGGGCCCCCCCCCCCCTTTGGGTTTTTTAAAGGGGGGGGTTTTTGGGGTTGGGGGAACCCGGGGAAACCCCCCCCGGGGGGGACCTTTTTTTTTTTTTGGGGGGCCCTTTTCCCCCCCCTAAGGGCCCCCCCCCAATTTGGGAAACCCCCCCGGGGGCCCCCCCAAAACCCCCGGGGCCCCTGGCCCGGGCCCCTTTTAAAAATTTCCGCCCCCCCCGGGGGGGCCCCCCCAAATTAAACCCCCTTTTTGGGGGGGGGGAAAAACCGGCAAAAAAAGGGGCCCGGGGTTTTTTTCCCCCCCAAACCCGGGGAAGGTTTCCCGGCCCAAAAAGGGGAAAAAGGGGGGGGGGCCCCTTTTTGGGGGCAGGGGGAAAAAGGGGTTTTGGGGGGGAAAAGGGGTTTTTGGGGGGGGGGGAATTTTTAGGGGGGGGTTTTTTTGGGGGGGGGGGGGAAAATTTTGGGGGGGGTTTTTAAAAAAAAAAAAAGGGGGGGGAAAATTTTAAAAAAAAAGGGTTGGGTTTTGGGGGGGGGGGGGTTTTAATTTTAAAAAAAAAAATTTTTTGGGAAATTTTTTTTTTGGGGGAAGAAAGGGGGGGGGGGGGGTTTTATTTTTTGGTTTTGGGGGGTTTTTTTTTTTTTAAAAAAAAAAGGGGGGGGGGGTTTAAATTAGTTTGGGTTTGGGGGGTTTGGGGGGAAAAGGGGGATTTTTTGGGGGGGGGGAAAAAAAAGGAAAGGGGGGGAAAAGGGGGGAAAAAAAGGGGGGGGGGGGGGGGGAAAAGGGGGGGAAAGGTTTTGGGGGGGGGGGAATTTTTGGGGGGGTTTTTGGGGGGTGGGAAAAGGGGGGGGGAAAAGGGGGGGAAAAAAAAGGGGGAAAAAAAGGGGTTTTTTTTTAAATTTTAAAATTTGGGGGGGGGGGGGGTTTTTTTTGGGGGGGGGGTTTTTTGGGGGTTTTTTGGGGGGGGTTTTAAAAAAAAAAAAAATGGGGGGGGAAGGGGGGGGGGGGTTTTTTTTTTTGTGGGGGTTTTTGGGGGGTAAAATTTAAAAAAAAAATGAAAAATTTTGGGGGTTTTTAAAAAGGGGGGAAAGGGCCCCCCCCCCCCAAAAACCCCCGGGGGGGGGGCCCCCCCTTTTACCCCCCAAAACCCCCCCCCCCCCCCCCCCCCCTTTTTTGGGGGTTTTTGGGGTTTTTTAAAAAAACCGGGCCTTAAACCCCCCCCAAAAAAAAAAACCCCCCCAAAAAAAAATTTCCCCCGGGGGAAAAAAAATTTTTTTTAAATTGGGGGCCCAAAAAACCTTTCCCGGGGAAAAATTTTTTTTTTAAAAATTTTGGGGCCCCCAAAAATGGGGGGCCCCCCCGGGGGGGGGGTTTTTTTTTGCTTGGGGGTTTAAAGGGGCTAACCCCCCCCGGGGGGCCCCCCCCCCCCCAAAAAAAACCCCCCGGGGGGGAAAAAATTTTTTAAAAAAAAATAAACCCCCGGGGGGGGGAAAAGTTGGGGCCGGGGTTTTAAAAAAGGGAGGGGGGTTTTTTTAAAAAACCCCCCCCCAAAAAATTTTTAAGGGGGCCCCGCCCCCGGGGGGTTTTTAAAACCCCCCTCCTTAAAAGGGGGGGGGGAAAAAAAAAAAACCCCCCCTTTTGGGGGAAAAATTTTCCCCCAAAAAAAATTTTTTGGGGGTTTTTTAAACCTTTTTTAAAAAAAATTTGGGAAAATTTAAAAAAAAAAAGGGGTTTTTTGGGGTTTCCCCGGGGGGGGGGTAACCTTTAAACCCCTTTTTGGGGGGTTTTTCCAAAAAAATTTTAATTTTTGGGGGGCCCCCCCAAAACCCAAAACCCCCCGGGGGGGGAAAAAACCCCCAAAAAAAAGGGAAAAAAAAAAAACCCCAAAACCCCCCCCCCCTCACCACCGGGGGGAAAAAAAAACCCCCCCTTTTAAAACCCCCGGAAGGAAAAAAAAATTCCCGGGGGTTTAAAAAAAAAAAAAGGGGTTTCCCCCAAAAGGGGGGGGTTTTTAGGGTTTTAAAAATTTTTTTAATTACCCCGGGATTTTCCCCGGGGGGGTTTTTTTTAAATTTTTTAAACCCAAA
The DNA here is from genome assembly GCA_018398815.1 of Conus ventricosus. Lineage (NCBI taxonomy): Eukaryota > Metazoa > Mollusca > Gastropoda > Neogastropoda > Conidae > Conus > Conus ventricosus. Next base: position 9,089 of record JAFLJL010017298.1, on the reverse strand, counting down.
CCCGGGGAAACCCCCTTTTTAAAAAAAAAAACCCCGGGCCCCGGGGGGGGGGAAAAAAAAGGGGGGGGGGCCCCCCGTTTTGGGGGGGGGTTTTTTCCCCCCCAAAGGGGGGCCCCTTTTTTTTTTCCCCCAAAACAGGGCCCCCCTTTTTTTTTTTTGGGGGGGCCCCAAAAATTTCCCCCCCCCTTTTTTTTTAAAAAAAGGGGGGCCCCCCCCGGAAAAAAGGGGGTTTTTAAAAAAAATTTTCCCCGGGGGGGAAAAAAGGGGGGCCCGGGGGGGGAGGGGTTTCCCCCTTTTTTTGGGGGGCCCCCCCCTTAAAAAGGGGGGGGGGAAAAAAATTTTTTTTGGGTTGGGGGAAATTTTTGGGGGGGGGCCCCAAAAATTTCAAAAAAGGGGGGGGCCCCAAAGGGCCCCCCCCCCCTTCCCCGGGGGGAAAAAAACCCCGAGGGGGAAAAAACCCGGGGAAAAAAAAACCCCCCGGGGGGGGGGGGGGGGAAAAAAAATTTTTTTTTTCCCCCCAAAAGGGAAGGGGGGGGGGGTTTTTTCCCCCGGGGGGGGGGCCCAGGGGGGGTCCCCGGGGGCCCTTTTAAGGGGGGGTTGGGGGTTTTCCCCCCGGGGGGAAAAAAGGGTTTTTTTGGGGGCCCCCCCCTTTTGGGGAAAAAAAAGGGGGTTTTTTTTAAAAAAAAAGGGGGGTTTTGGGGAAACCCCAAAAACCCGGGGGGGGGGGGAAAAAAATTTTTCCCGGAAAAAGGGGCCCCGGGGTCTGGAAAAAAACCCCCCAAATTTTAAATTTGGGGTTTTTTTCCCCAACCCGGGTTTTTGGGGGTTTTTCAAAATTTTTCCCCCAAAAAAAAGGGTTTTTTTTTTCCCCCCGGAAAAGGGGTTTTTTTTTTTTTTATTTTTTTTTAAAAGGGGTTTTTTGGGGGGGGTTTTGGGGGGGGGGGGGGAAAAAGGATTTTAAAATTTTTGGGGTTTTTTTTTTTAAAATTTTTCCCTTTTTTAAAAAAAGGGGGTTTTTTTTTTTTTTTTTTAATTTTTTGGGGAAAAAATTTTTTGGGGTTTTTTGGGGGGGGGTACCCCTTTTGGGGTCCCCAAAAAATTTTTTTTTGGGGGGGGTTTTTAAAACCCCCTTTTTTTTTTTTTTTTGTGGGGGGGCCCCCTAAAGGGGGGCCCCCCAAACCAAAAGGGCCCCGGGGGGGGGGCCCCCCAAAAAATTCCGCAGATGTGCCGACGGGGGTGGTCTCCAAAGAGCAAGGCACCTGTATCGGGTGGAGTCCCGTGACTGGCAACTGTGGGGAATGAGCTGGATCCTGCTGAGGATGTTGATCCCTCTGATCATCTGAGATCAATGAAGGAGTTTTTTGGGTCCCCATCTTGTAGTCGAGATGGCTTAGAAGGGGGAGATTACCCAACAGAACAGGCCTCAGAGCAACCGGGGACCCGGCTTCAATTGGTGGCCAGGAACCATCACTTCTCCGGCATCTAGTCGAATCAGGAAGCCAGTTAACCCGGGTACTGTGACTATGACTGGAATCAAGTAGACTCCATGAGTTTGGCTCTGGAACACGCTGATGCACTGGAGACTTTGATAGATCAGAGTCTTGGCTCTCAGAGAGCTGATTCGGTTAAGGCCCTTAAACAGGTCATAGGGGTCTTACGCTCAATGTTGGCCCTCCTGGGTTTGGGAAGTATAGCGTTATGTTTATTCACAGTCATGCTATATGTAAAAAGATTTGTTTTCTTCTTATTACTTTAGTGACTTTGTGCATGATGACTGGATTTCATTTTCGAGGTACTGCATTTGTATTATTGTGTGAATTTTCATTCCCATTTGAATTATTATTCCCATTGGCACAACCAATATTGAGTTGTCGATGTGTCCTATATTTTTGTGATTTTTTAAGAAACATCTAGCCTTGGAGGGGTATGTTTTACACCACCTATGTGTACCAAGATTCTTGTGTGCTCTCACTGTGGAGTGCCACGGTTGATGTTTGGATTAACCGAGCAGGTATCTGATGACCCCCGATGAGTTCGCCCAGTTGTGTGGCGATCTAAGGAGGAATCCCTTGTGGGCACGACCGGCGACGGGCCAGAAATTCTAAAGAGGGAATACTCTCGGCTAGACCATGAAAGAGACCGAGGAAAGTTTATGGAGGTGCCAGCCCCATTATGTAAGAGGAAGACCAGTAGTTGTGGGATGGGCTTACTATTTAGGTTGTTTGGTCATCCTGGAGATTTTAAGGAACGGTTCTGATTATTATTTTCTTATGTCAAACTTGTGAGACTTAGGATCACGCAATGTTTGAGAAGATGTTGTATGCTTGGGTTAGAGGGACATGTAGGTGATATGAAGTTTGTCGTTAATTGGTGCTGTTAAACATGTAAGACCCTTATAAATATTCATGAGGCGTAGGATCTGAGAGGATGGCGTCCCTAGGTGGCGCCAAAGGAAAGCGTTGGGGTTTTGGAATTTACTGAGTTATTCAGTCAGGCCCCAAATCTCAAACGGAGAGGACTACACCTTGTTCTGTGAAGTGTGGTGATGGTGTTCTGATGCCACCAGAAATGCCACGGTTGCTAGACCCCTTTTCTTATTGTTTTTCGCTTTACCTTTATTTTCCTTTTCCCCCTTTACTTGTACCTTTTTCTTTTCCTTTTGTTGGGCATTGTCACAGCCCTTTTATGCACAAAAAACTTTAGACCAAATTAAAAGAAAGAAAATCTTCACTGGGCCTGACTCATTTGTCTTTTTGGATGAACCTAGTCCTATTTTCTCCCGAACCCGATCTCCCCTTGTGCGTATCTTTACAGTTGGGAACAAGGGGAGGTTTACATGAAAACAACAAAAAAGTTTTTACAATGTAGTTTCTAATTCAGCTCACCTTTTCAACCCGCTTCATCTTCGAAATGAACAGAATCAAACGTCATAAAGGGCTAAGGCTGTCTTCCATTTGTGCTTAACCTTTATTCTTGACCTCCCCCCCCCCCCCCCCCCCCCCAACCCAATCCCCACCCCCGCCCCTCTCCCTCTCTGACTGCACAAGAACAGTCGTATGTATTTACGCTCCCCATCACAGCGGGCTCTTTCTCAGTTGGATGCCATGACGCTACTGGCATGTTTATATCTATTTGCATTTGTCAACACTCATCGCCCGCACGCGTGTCACTCAACTGGCATTTTTTATTATGGTAAGTTGTAGCAACCTTTCTAACCCACACCTGTTTGTGTCCTAGTCTCATGTACACAGCCTGTCCCGGCAAAACTGGGAGAGCGAGTTCGTAAGTGAAGGCTCACACAATGGTATCTTTATTTGTGCTTCCACACGTAGCAACGTTTATGGTTCGACACCTTGAGACAGTATTGCTCAATACCGGCCAAACCTGTCTGCAATATTGAGAGCAGAGTGTTGTCCACAACACTGAGAACAGGGTAGTGACAGATGAACATTGTGATCTATTCAGGTTCAATTTTTCTGTCTGTGTGACCTGTATTTTCTGAACAGAATAGTTTTCCAGAATCAGGGCGTAGACAAATCGTTTTGTTGCTTATTTCCGCCCTCTTAAATAGCCATTGTTTTCTTGACGCTGATTCGAGTATTAATTCGACAACACAGAGCAATTATAAGTTCAAACGTGCAGAGAAACGAACACAGTGAACTGCACATATAAAGTGAAAGATCATTTCACACTGAGATACACGTGTGTGCATGATAAAAAAAAAAAAAAGTTGGGATGGACCGTGGCCTTCGAGAAGGCCATGGAGAAATACACGAGAGAGAGAGAGAGAGAGAGAGAGAGAGGAGAGAGAGAGAGAGAGAGAGAGAGAGGAGAGAGAGAGAGAGAGAGATAGAGAGAGAGAGAGAGGAACAAGAGAACAGAAAGAAAGAACACAGCAGCAGGTAAACAGAAGACGATTACGAAGAAAAATAAATAGAAAAGGAAGGGAAAATACGACGCTGTATTTGATCTAAATCGGGGTGTTTGTTGTATGACACTAAATTTACTACCACAACACTAAACTTACTGTCATCACACTAAACTTACAATCATCACGCTAAACTTACTATCATCACACTGAACTTACTGTCACCACACTAAACTATCATCACACTAAACTTATTATCATCACACTAACCTTATTATCATCACATTGAACTTTCGGTCATCATACCAAACTATCATCATACTAAACTTTCTATCATCACACTGTACTATCGTCACACCTAACTTACTGTCACCACTCTAACCTTACTATTATCACACTAACCTTATTATCGTAACACTAACCTTACTATCACCACTCTAACCTTACTATCGTCGCACTAACTTTACCATCACCACACCAAACTTGCTATCGTCACACTAAACTTACTATCACCACACTTACTAAATTTACTATCATCACATCACACTAACCTTACTGTCGTCACACTAGCCTTACTATCGTAACACTAACCTTACTATCGTCACACTAACCTTACTATCGTCACACTAAATTTACTATCATCACACTAAGTTTACTATCATCACACTAAGCTTACAGTCATCGCACTAACCTTACTATTATCACACTAACCTTACTATTATCACACTAACCTTACTATTATCACACTAACCTTACTATTATCACACTAACCTTACTATTATCACACTAACCTTACTATCGTCACACTAGCCTTACTATCGTAACAGTAACCTTATTATCGTCACACTAACCTTACTATCGTCAACACTAAGTCCTTACTTATCCCCTCACCAACCTATATTTAACTACTTTACATTTAAAACTATCATCCCCAAACACGGCACGAGTTTTCTTTCTGTTGTCGGACAACGGTTTTAAGTCGAATTCGTGTGAGCGTAATTCCTGTGGACATCAACAAAACCTTGTTCATTTCTACGCACAGATCGTTGCGTTGCGACAAACAGATAAATACCGCCATGTCGTCGTTGTAGTACGAAAATCTTACTCTTCGGAAAAGAAAGAGAAGAAGAAGAAGAAGAAGCAAAGTTCTGGATTCTTCTTACAAGAAAATTTACCCACCCCCTCTATTACAGAAAAAAAAATACTCCCTTCTCTCTCATCTTCGAATCCCCCCTCCCTCTCTCTCTCTCCTCTCTCTGCCCTCCCTCTGTCCGTCTGTTTATCTCAGTCTGCTTTCTCTCTGCCAATCACTTTCTCTGTATCAGTCCTTGTTCCTTTCCTTCTGTGTCACAGAGAGAGAGAGAGAGAGAGAGAGAGAGAGAGAGATTTCATTGTCGGCGGCCCTGCAGGCAAACACTGTCGCCACTATGACAACAGACGATTTGTCAACTGGCTCACAACAGGACGTCACGATTGACGGGACACATAACCTACACTATGAACAACGTTAGTCTCAGTATCCTGAAGGAGGGGAACTGTGTGCAGGCTAGGCCATATATGCTACACCTCATCTGCTAACGCCACAGTTAAGTAACTAAATGAATGATTCCGAAGCAATGACCCGAGAAGAGGATGCCACGGATAAGACTGACCAGCTGCCTGATCGCGGCATTTACCCAACGCGCTGGTCAGACCTTGGAAACAATGAATGGTAACAGTAAAAACGGTAAAATTGAATGTCTCGTTTTTGAACGATGCACACTCAACAAAAGGGCCACTCTAGCTTTTTATGATGTCCTTTCACTTCAGGCATACAGATGTTACTGTTTTTTGGGGCGTTTTTCCATGACAAGGTATAAGCAACAACAACAACAACATTGGTCAGTCTTCAACATGTGTTAATCTATCTGATCATTTGTTCCGTTGTTCTTGTTGTATGCTTCGTGTTTTCCCTCTGTGCTAGACAAACGAGTGTCAGAAGCAGTTATAATTTGGAGTCAGGAGCATGTAACTGTTTCACTTTGGATGCTAAAATTGTCTCCCTTGTTTCCTCTTGCGTTGAGCTGTAAACTGGATCGTCCGAATTTTGTAAACTTCCATGTGATTGGTAAGAAAATTCATCGGTATTTACCCTGTTGTCTCAAATGTGTGAGCGATGCTTTCTCCCCCCTTTGCTACGCACAGATCCGAATTTTGTAAACTTCCATGTGATTGGTAAGAAAATTCATCGGTATTTACCCTGTTGTCTCTAACGTGTGAGCAATACTCCCCCCCCCCCCCCCCCCCCCCCCCTCTGCGATACTGACATCATCGGCACATATTGAGATGGTGATTTTACTCATCACTATTCAGTCCGTGTCTGTCCGTTGTGATAGGTTTAAGAAGAAAAAAAATCCACAGACACAAAGTCAGGATGGCCTGAGGACAACATACACACACTCATCATCTCATCTTTTCGGTTGCTAGAAAGTTTATTACCGTTATCAAGATGGCAATCAGCTCTCCCACTGCAGTTCGTCTTTGTCATGAAAAAAACAAACAAACAAAAAAACCACGATGAATTTGAGAACACTTCACACAGCTGTATCCGTGTTTTGTGTTAGCTCTGTCTGCAGTCTGTTTGCCGTTCGGTGTTTGTTACAGAAGCGAATATTTCATCTGTATTCAACTTACAAATTATGCTTGGACTCTCTGTTCATCCTTTTCTGTTTTTGACCTCTGTTTTTTTTTTTATATATTGTTGTATCGATATACATTTTTTTCCCATCTGCCAGTGTATTCTGTTACCTGCTTTCATCTATCTCATTCATCCGTCTGTGTCTCTAGCCACCGCTCACACACACACACACACACACACACACACACACACACACACACACACACACATCCATTCAAAACCACAACTAAGTTGCACATATTTTCAAGTGCTTTCAATCATAGACAGAAAAAAAATCCCAGGCTTTACACTTTTTTAACACTTTTTAAAGCAAAAATAGAGTGCTCTACGATTAATCTTTTTTTTTTTTTCACGCGCTCATAAGAAAATCTATGCATAAGACATTAATTTTTCAAATATTACATTTTCATCCTCCCCACCCCCCCACCCCCCACCCCCACCCCGCCTCCGCTCTTCTCTTCTTCCACTGCTATGGGCCTTGATGAGAAGACTGGTAGTGGATGAATCTCCCTTTCGATATCTTGGTTAAGTTATGGAAGCTCGCTAGCTTTTTAGGGCGATAATAGCTTTTTCATTCTCTAACCACCACCCTCCCCCCTATCCCCCCCCCCCCCCCCACCCCACCCCCGCCTACCGGATGTAAGTGTTATCCCCGAGTATCACAACTGCCTTCCTGTGACAGATGTTTTCCCTCTTTTCCCATTTCCCACGAGAATTTTCTTTATTTTCCCGAGGAAAATAGTTAACATCACGTTCTCCTTTATGATCTTAACTCTTTCCTCTGATTCTTGGGATCATAGTTTTATTCCCAGTTTGCCGATCCCATTTGCGTTTGTCATGATAAGCAGTCATCATAGCTGTTTTCCCTGACAGCCACATTTTCCACAGGAAAATAGGGATAATGGTTATTATCCGAAGAAGAAGATAGAAAACAATTGGGATCCTCAGGGAATACAGCTTTTTATCTTTAATTTTCATTCCTTTTTTTTTTCCTTTTTGTTATTTTCATTTTTATTCTTTTACTTTTTTTTTTATTTATTTAAGGGGTCATGGAAAATAGTACTATACCCGGAAAAACCTTTATGATCCCGAGGAAAACAGTTATGATCCCACGAAAATTAATTGTCGTCACTCAAGATACTCTCTCTCTCTCTCTCTCTCCTCTCTCCTCTCTCTCTTCACTATTTTTATGAAGAATGATAGGTGTTTTCCCCAGGAAAACAGCCACTGTCGCCTTTAGATGTTACCATATCCCCATAATACGTACATGCCCCAATACATTGATGTAAAAAATCGTCTGTAAGTTCAGGAGGTTGTTGTTGTTGATGGATGTGGTAGCGCCCGTTAATGGAGGAGGGTGGGGGGGGGGGGGTGAAGGGTGTGAGGGGGCAGCTCAGTCACGCTGGTTCCGCGACTAACCAGTCAGAGGGCTAAGTAAGTGTGTGTGTCCTACGTATGTTCAATCAGAACAAGAACCACTGCCTACTGCTGAAATGACTTGGCTGTGGCTGGTCAGCTGCCTCATGATGACTGGATATTGACTGCTCTCTGCTGAAACTGGCGCTGAAGCTGTGTCCTGTCACGTCTGGGTGTGGCTATGCAAGGAGCCGGAGAGAGCGGTGTGTGTGTGTGTGTGTGTGTGTGTGTGGAGGGCACAGAAAATAGAGCATCAAAAGACATCAAAAGAAAACAACTCTCTCTCTCTCTCTCTCTCTCTCTCTCTCTCTAAGTTGGGAGCAATTTACGAAGAGGTATCGCAGCAACTACCATCCTGAATCTTCTCGGTAATCTGAAAACGACGACACCCCCCCCCCCCCCTTCCCCCTCCAGTTTCCACTTCTTTGTGACAACAGGGATGGATAGCGTCACCTGCAGGCAAATACAGACATGTGCAAATTATTTCCCTTTAAGAAACAAGACCAGATTTTGTTTTCAGTCCAAATAAATTATAACGGCTTTTGATTGCCATTTTAGCTTGTCATAAATATATATCAACGGCATTTTCAATGCCTTTCTTTTTCTTAATTTTACTTGTTTTGCCATAGAGTCAACAAATTTCAGATGCCTAGTTTTGTTAACAAGTTTTCTGACTTAAAATGTACTTGTCTGAGGGCGGTTTCTTTTCTGAAGACCTTTTGCTGTCAAGCTCTCCCTAGAGCTCTTCGTACTAAATTACCTTCACACCACTCTGTTAGAGAAATTGTATTCTGTCTTGTCGAACATGAACATTTGACCACTGCACAGTATTCACTCCGGCATCAGTGTTGAAGAAGGCTGTTCCACAGCTTCTGTTAGGCAACAGATTCTGAACCTTTGCCATTATAACATCGACAGACAAACTGTTTAAAAATAGCAAACAAGGAAGATACTGAAGATGGCATTTCTCTCAGACAGCTACGATGACAAGAAAAGCTGAAGGAGGAAGAAGACCCGCGAAGAAGAACAACGAAGAGAAGGTATGGAGAGAAGAAGAGAAGGAAGAGGACGACAGAACCACAAGAGAAAAGAAGCTGAAGGCTGACCTGCGACACACCAGCCAAGATC
>JAFLJL010017297.1:17500-18922 GCA_018398815.1 Conus ventricosus | reverse complement strand
AAAGTGTGTGAGTTTGTGTGAAAAAGAAGAGAAAACAGACAACAACAAAAAAGAAAAAAAAAGGGGGTGGGGGTTCCTGATGGACAGAAAATGTGACTCACTGAAAAAAGTCACTTTTCAAGATAAACTGCTAACATAAGCCAGCATCTCCTCAGCCCCCCCCCCCCCCCCCCCCCCCCCCCCCCCCCCCCCCCCTCTTTTCTGGATTGCTGCAGAATGGTCTCTAATTATGTCACACACAAGAGACCAATTCTGAACAGCACAAAAACATAGGACTTGGAGTTGGAGTGCTTTTATGAATCAAACATTTTATCCATTTAACAAAAGTCTCAGATATTGCTGTGGGGTGAATTTTGCTTGGGGACAAATATCAATATTGGCTGATGTAGATAAGCACCCTCCTAACTCATAGGCGACAGACCTGATTGAACCGTATGATACTCACTGACAGATATAATCAATGTATGAATCATGGCATGTTTATAGACATGATATTCACATATTGAATAATGGCTTGGGGAAAAAAAAAAAGGCCGGTGTTGCGTGCACGACTAGTCGTGCGATAATACGACTCGCAACCCAGTCCGGATATTGGCACGACTAGTCGTGCGACGAAGAAAACTGGTGTTGCGTGCACGACTAGTCGTGCGATAATACGACTCGCAACCCATTCCGGATATTGGCACGACTAGTCGTGCGACGAAGAAAAACTGGTGTTGCGTGCACGACTAGTCGTGCGATAATACGACTCGCAACCCAGTCCGGATATTGGCACGACTAGTCGTGCGACGAAGAAAACTGGTGTTGCGTGCACGACTAGTCGTGCGATATACGACTCGCAACCCAGTCCGGCTATTGGCACTAGTCGTGCGACGAACTAAAAAATGGTTGCGTGCACGACTACTAATTACGCAATGACTGTTTTGAGCTGTGCGCGCCTCACTCCCTCTCTCTCCCAAGCAAAGCAAAAAAAAAAAGATAATGATGATGAAGATAAAAAGTATATTAAAAACTCAGCAAGAATAGTCAGACATAATCGTGGAACGGCGAAAGGACAGTCTAGCATGGTGACGTCACAAATGTCATCACGCCTCCCTGCCCTTTTCCACATGTCTCGTACTCTACAAGATTAATAGACCGATTCATTTGAACTTGAAGCTCCACGTGCTATACACCCGTGAACAGATGTGTAGCCTACCTGCATTTAAATCATTTCTTCCATTTATCCTAAGGACGCGGAACATCCTGCACCAGGACACTCGCGTGCATCAGCAGACCCCTCCTTGTCAGTCCCTGCGGGATCACTTTGAAGGAGAGCTCAAACGTTTTCACTCTCATCCTCCTTGTCCCTTCACCTCTCAGTAAGTAGAGAGTATTGCTCGCTGAATGGAGGTCCGTTACAAGTAACCATGAAGAAGATCT
>JAFLJL010017297.1:0-15000 GCA_018398815.1 Conus ventricosus | reverse complement strand
GTAGGCACTCGAGCACTCGTGTGTGTGTGTGTGTGTGTGTGCGCGCGCGTGCGCGTGTGTTTGCACGAGTGTCTGTATGCGCGCACGTGTATGTCGATGCACACATGTGTATATGTATGTGATGTATATGCCTACGTGCACAGGTGTGTGTGTGTGTGTGTGTGTGTGTGTGTTCTTCTTCTTCTTCCTAAAATACTGGTTCACTCAAAAACGAGTAGGTCACCAGCGCGCATGTTAAAAAGTAAAATAAAATAACATAAAATAGTGCGACTCAGACTGTTGGCCCCTGGAGGAAATTTGGCAACATGGGGTCGCACTCGATATTCAAGAAGTTAAAAGCAAATGGCCAAATTCAGGCCCAGTTAACAGTAAAATATCTGGGGAAGTAAAAAATAGAAAAACATCAATATGCAGATCTCAAAACTGTTGTATCAATTTGTTTTTTTAAAAGAGATTGCATTTGTGGCAATCTTGATGGCACCCGGCAGTGAGTTCCACAGCCGTACAGAACTGGGATAAAAAGAATGTAAGTGGCTGTCAATATTTGATGCAGGTATGGTTATAACACTGACCGCCACTCTGGTGCTACTTTTATTCAATACTAGTTGTTCCATTGGAATATCAATTACTTTAGCTCTGCCTTTGAAAAAGGTGTTAAGTTTAATAAAAGCTCTTCTCTCTTCTAAGGGTTTCCATTCTAATTTCCTCATGTTCTTCCTAGTATTCCCCTTTTCTCTGATGTGGTTCCCTGTTACGACCGTGCTGCTCTCTTCTGAATCTTTTCAAGGTTATCAATGTCCTTTAGATGGTAAGGATCCCAAACTGAGCAACCATATTCCAGACTGGTCTAACCAGTGTTTTGTAGCAGTCGTCTTTAACCTTTTGGGGGCAGTCATTGATATTCCTGTGTAAGAAAGCTAAGATGTTATTTGCTTTCTTACATACTAAATTGTAATGTTTCTTTCCATTTGAGACGACTATCTATAATCACGCCTAAATATTTTGCAGCATTAGCTTCTTTAAGAATAGTATTATGGATAGAATAATCTGATCTAATTAGTGAGCGTTTGTTACATATACGCAACACTTGGCACTTTTGAGGATGAAATTCCATTTTCCAAGTTCTTTCCCACTCTTGTAAAGCGTTTAGATCTTCTTGTAGAATGCGTGTATCATTCTTGCTTCTGATTGTTCTATATACTAAACTGTCATCTGCAAAAAGCCTTATAGTAGTTCAGGAGAGAGATTTCTACTTATGTCATTTATATAAATTAAGAAAAACAAGGGCCCCAGAACAGTTCCCTGTGGTACACCTGACAAGACTGGTTTACAATGGGATGACGACCCTTCCACAACAACTTTCTGCGTTCTCCCAACGAGGAATGATCTAGCCCATTTTAGCAAAGAACCGCCAATGCCAATGTGTTCTAATTTAAGCAGCAGGCCCTCATGGTCAACCTTATCAAAGGCTTTAGAAAAATCTAATAAAATTGCATCTATTTGCTGTCTGTTGTTAAGACAGTTACTAAAATCATTGAGAGTTGTTATAAGTTGAGTCTCACAAATCCTTCGCTGTCTAAAACCATGCTGGGCGTTATTTAAGAAATCATATTTGTCAAAATGGTCCATTATGCTACTATATATTATGTGTTCAAGTAATTTAGCTGATATGGATGTAAGAGATACAGGTCTATAATTCTCTGCTTTTGTTTTGTCACCCTTTTAAATAAGGGAACAATGCTCGCATCTCGCCACTCATCAGGTATTACTCCCTGGTCCAGTGAAGCTTGGTAAAGTAATTGGTATACCTCACTCAATTCATTGGCACATAATTTTAAGAGCTTGCCAGGAACGCCATCGGGACCAGTAGCTTTGTTTTCATTGATATTGGTCAGTAACTTAAATACTCCTGCTTTGTTTACTTTGATGTTTTGCATTTCAGGGAGTTTATCATCATCCTTTAGTCTAACGTTAATTAAAGGTTTGGGATTTGAGGAAAACTGAACAAAACTGCTTGTTTAGTAAGTTTGCTTTCCCTTCAGGGTCCTGTATTAGGTTATTCTGGTTGTTTCTCAGGTCTGGAATCCCAATGTTGTCCTGTCTCTTACTCCTTATGTAAGACCATAATTTCTTGTTTTGATGATCACCTTCCGAAATCATCAAATTAACATAATTGGAGTGAGCAAGTCTACATTCTCTCTGACACCTTCTCTTAATATGTTTATACCTAACCAGTAATCTTTCTGAATTAGGATGTAGTTTCAATTTCTTAAAGAAACGATGTTTCCTTCTCAACAAACGTTTTGTTTTAGTAGTAATCCATGGCTGGTGGTTCTTGCTTGAAGTTATTTTAGTAGGTATGTTGTCATCCATAATAATTCCAAATTAGTTTTTATACACTTCCAAAGATCACTGACATTATCTTTAACACTATGGGACCTCAAAAAAAGACGACTGAAATTATGAGTATCCCTGCGCAATTTTGGTAAATCTGCTTGGTTCCAGAGTCTGATGGTACGTTTAGGGGGTTTTCTTCGAAAGGGTTTGAAAGTTACTCTCTAAGAGAACTATGTCATGATCACCCAGGCCTGCAATTAATTCCTGATTGCCTAAAGCGCCTGGACAATTGGTAAAAAATAAATCCAGGAATGCCTTACCACGAGTTGGTGATTCAATTGACTGTACTAATCCAAGGTCTTTGGTGGCATCAAAAAACTGAGTATTAATATTTTTACTGTATTGATTACCAAGTATGGCATCTTCACCCCAATCAATATCTGGTAAATTAAAGTCTCCACCAATCCATAATATTGCCTTCCTATTGGCCAAAACAATGTTAGAAATGTCTCTGCAAATAGACAAACATACATTTTCATCTGAGTCTGGAGGTCTGTAAACTGATCCAACAATGACAGGTCTCTTATTCTTGAAATTAATCCTACAAATAAACTTTCACTATTTTTGCCTTGATATAAAAACTCACTGGCTAAATTCTTCCTAATGGCAATCAAGACTCCCCCACCTCTTTTTCCAAGTCTGTCCTTTCTATAAATATCAAAATCCTCCATTAAAAGTTCACTACTGGATGTTCCAGTTTCTAGCCAAGTTTCTGTTCCAATTACAAGATAAGAGATAAGATAATGTTGCTTATAGCCCAGCCGACCGCAGAGGGCCACATCAGGGCTGTCACCACGTTAAAATCAACTCACCAATCATTTTAAAAAAAAAAAAAAAAAAAAAAAAAAAAAAAAAAAAAAAAAAAAACCTTTCACACATCTGGTTAAATGACATCATCTACAAACGAACCAGAAACTTTGTTAAAAATCCTTCTTCCGTAAAATCTCAAATCAGATGAAAAATGTTAATTTCTCTCAAAAACCCAAGGATCACGTCAGGCGGGACATCCCTGAACAGGAGCTTCATGGACTCCGCTGTAAAATGTTTGTGCTCACATCGTGCAAGTCCCAACACTCTAAAAGAACATGTTTCATTGTGAGTGGTGCATGACATGGAATGCACCACGGAGCTTCTTCACTCTTTAAAAGGTAAGAATGGGTAAAACACGAATGGCCGGTGTGCAGCCGGCACAGAACCGTTTCCTCTTTACGACCACCCGACGTAGATGGGAGGAAGTCTTTAAGGTTTGGACGGATCTGAAAGAGTTTGTTATTCGTCTGTGTGTTCCAATCCTCCTGCCAGAGGTCTCTCACATAATCGTTAATTTGGGTTTCACATCTGAGCAGGGGATATAGTGTTGGACAGTTTCTCTCTTGTGGCGTTCTTGGCTAAACGATCAACCATTTCGTTCCCGCCGATGCCAACATGGCCAGGAACCAAGCAAGAGTAATGTTGTAACCGTCCGCCTTCAACTTGCTAAAAGTTCAAAAAAAAGAAAAAGTTCTGGATGCTGAAGGTTGCGGCCAGCTATGGCCTCCAAAGCTGACAGCGAATCCGACAGAACCAGAAAGTCCCTCCTCGAAGAATGGGAGATTATCTTCAAAGCCAGTACTAGAGCATAAGTTCAGCAGAATAGACAGAAGCATCTGAATGTATATGTTCCAACAATATCTGAGAAGGAGCCCCAGGGCAGTAGGCTGCACAGGCCACTCCACCCTCAGACTTGGAACCGTCAGTGAAAACTGTTTGATAGGATGGGAATTTGGAACAGAGCTCGGCATACAAAGCCTTGTACGCCAGAGAGCTGGTTAGACTCCTTACGGAAAGCTGCGAGATCAAACGAATCTCTGGTGTGAAAAAGGTCCATGGAGGTTGATCCGGAAACTTGGAAAAATCGGAAACTACTCCCAGGTCTATACCCGCAATTCCGCACGTGAGGCTGCATACGAAGCCCAAACGGCGGAATACATTTCGGGTTGTTTGCAAACTTACTTTGGAACGGAGGGTCAAAGACACAGTCATAGGCAGGATTCTGTGGTTCTGAGAACAGTCGGATGTAATAATTTAAAGACAGTTTGAGCCTGCGGTTTGGTCAATAAAGGGTTCACCCGCCTCTGCGTACAAGCTGTACACAGGGGTGGTGCGAAACGCTCCAAGACAGAGACGAAGCCCTTGATGGTGGATAGGGTCCAAGAGTTTGAGTTTAAGAGGGTCTTGCGGAGCCGTAGACAGCACAGCCGTAGTCCAGTTTGGAACGGACCAGGGCTCTGTAGAGGTGCAACAAAGTTTTCCTATCAGCGCCCCAGTCGGTGTGTGCTACGACCCGCAGAATATTCAGTGCCTTCTGGCAAGCAGTTTTGAGGTTTTTAATATGGCTGAGAAAGTTAAGTTTTTGGTCAAAATGACCCCCAGAAATTTGGCCTCTTTAACAGCTGGAATGGGAGATTTCCCTACTTGAAGTTCCGGATCTGGAAAAAACTGACGGAAATTATGGAAGTGAATACACTGGGTTTTTGTAGCAGAAAAGGTGAAACCGTTTTCATCCGCCCCCCCGATGGATTTTATCTACGCAAAGCTGGAGCCTGCGCTGGACACTCGGGTACAGGCTTCCAGTTGCGTAGACAGCGAAATCATCCACAAACAATGAGCAGTCTGAACCCTGCTGAACTGATTTCACAATGTTGTTGATCTTAATACTAAAGAGGGCAGGAGATAGTATGCTCCCCTGTGGAACACCCCAACTCCTGCTCGTGGACATCAGAGAGAGTGGTGCCAACCCGGACCTGAAACTGTCGTTCTGCCAAAAAATTTTGAATAAAAAGCGGAAGATGACCTCGAAAACCCAGATCGTGGAGATCATGAAGTATCCCCGACTTCCAGGTAGTATCGTAGGCCTTCTCCAAGTCGAAAAAAATTGCCACAGCATGCTGTTTGTTCAGAAAGGCATTCCGAAGTGTAGATTCCAGACGAATCAAATGGTCAACTGTACTACGATGTTTGCGGAAACCACACTGTTCTTTCGCCAAAAGGCCATCGGTCTCGAGTTTCCACATGAGCCTAGCATTGACCATTTTTTCCATCAATTTACAGACACAGCTGGTCAAAGCTATGGGACGGTTAGTTAGATGGATTAGAAAGATCTTTTCCAGGTTTGGGGATGGGAATAATGAGGGCTTTCCGCCAAGAGGGTGGAAAGCAACCTGTAGTCCACACGTGGTTGTATACCTGTAACAGGATGTTCAGACCTTCCTGCGGAAAGATGTTTCAATAGTTGATAATGAATGTCATCTAAACCTGGAGAGGAATCGCTGCAAGAGAGTAAGGCAGATTTCAGCTCGTTTAATGTAAAAGGAAGATTGTAGTCTTTCCATGTTGTCGGATGAAAAGTTGCAGGGAGATTTTTCTTTTAGGGCTTTGTGTTTGACAAAAGTGACGATTTATTAGAAGAGGAGGAATTCTTTTCAATGGTTGAAGCAAGCAGATTAGCAACTGCTTTCTTTTCTTTTATTAAAGAATCCGAAAACTTGAGATGGTTCACAGTGGGACAGGTGTTCTTCCCTTTGATTTTTAATGATGTTCCACACTTTTTTCTTAGAAGTTTTTGATGTCAGCCTGGAGCAGAAGCTTCTCCAGGACCGACGTTTACTGATTTTAAAGTGTGTCTTGATTTAGCACGGAGTTTCTGATGGGCTCGAGCGTTGGGACCCGAAGGTCGTTGGTATACCTGACGCTGAGCCCGTTTTCTAACTTTGGAAATTTGTTGGCATTCTGAATCGAACCAGGGTGTTTTTGGCATTTGAAGTTTATCGGAAGACACTGGAATACAGGCCTTAGCACATTTAATCATAGTGTTAGTCAGTGATTCAGCTGGGTCAGGACTCTGAAAAAAATCAGTGTCCTGGAACTCCTTAGAAACAGTGGCTGTAAATAGATCCCAGTTTGCTTTCTTATAATTTAAATGCTGAGAGACAGAGACGTGTTCAGTTATTACAGGTTGTAGAAGGACAGGGAAATGGTCACTTCCGTGCAGATCGTCATGGACAGACCACTCATAGTCCAGGCCCAGCGAGGGGTCACAAACCGACAAATCCAAACACGAAAGTGAACCTGAGGAAGAGTGGAGATAAGTTGCAGATCCGTCATTCAGACAACACAAATCCAAGTCTGAAAGGACATCCTCAATCAGCAGCCCTCTGGTGACGTACCGGCACTACCCCAAAGAGGATTGGGGACCGTTAAAGTCACCCAACAGCAAAAAAGGTCGAGGGAGTTCTTCTATCAGACTGACAAGGTCCTGACGACAAACCGGGACAGAAGGTGAGAGATAAAGAGAACAGATTGTCACAGTCTTGTGGAGAGTGACTCTCGCAGCTACAGCCTGAAGGGAGGTAGACAGAGTGACAGACTATACAACAAAGTTTTGTGTAGGAGAAGGGCAACACCGCCCGACAGTCCACCGGGGATGGTTGTGCAGGTTTCGAAAGAATATTAAAGCCAGAAAGAGTAAAGGTCTTCTGGCTTTGAATTTGAGTTTCTTGAAGAGCCACGACAGAAGGTTTTAGAGACTGACATAGAAGCTGCAGCTCCTCAAAGTTGGAATTTAGACCACGGATATTCCAATGGAATTATTGTATTATCCATGGTGCAGAGGGCGAAAAGGAGAGAGATCAGGTCATCTCCTCCTCAACATCTGCTGCTAAAGCTGTAAATTTGTTGCTTAATTTCACTGGACTATCTGCAGACCTGCTGGCAGACTTGCCAACAGGCGAAGAAGGTCTGGATTTGGGAGATGGTGGAGGTTTCTTCTTCATCTCCACCACTCCACACTGGGTTGTTGAACTCCCTTGCCCGCACGGGCACTGGACATGGGAGTTCGAGGTGCGGGTGCTGGTTTTTTCATCTGCCCAGCAGCAGATGTTGTAGACTGCTGGGCAGTCTGAGGGGTGGCGGATTTTTTGCCTCCACCAGGGGCAGTCTTTTTGGGTTGGAAGGTGGTGGACTTGCTACCACCAGAACTGACAGATCTTACTTGCAACGTCTTCGAGAACATGAATTCATCAGTCTGGCAGCAGACTGACCGAGTAGGAAACTAGGGAGCTTTCTTGACAGCCGAAGCATAGGAAGAAGCTGTCGGCGTCTGACTGCCCACAACCTGTTTCCGGGCTTCAAAAAATGAGATCTTCTTTTCCGTTTTAACTCGTTGTATAGCAGATTCTTGAATCCAAAGGGGACAGTTTCGTGAAGAGGAGGGATGGTCGCCACCGCAGTTAGCACAATGTGCCGGATCATGACACGGCCCATCATGGGTTGCCTTGCAGCAAATACCACATACCTCTGCCCAGAACAGCGGTCCCTGACATGGCAAACCTCTGGCACCTGAAGCACCTCAATGGGGACGGCACATATAGCTGCACATGAACGTTTAGGTAACCAACTTTGATGACCGGAGGCAGCACAGGGCTGCTGAAGGTCAGAAAGAGGGTGTTGGTGGCCACTCTCTCTGAACCCTTCCTGACCCTCACCCTGCGCACCTCCGTCACACCCTGGGACGCCAGCTCCGTTTTTATTTCTGCCTCTGAAACACCCGTTAGATCTCTGCATCGAATCACACCTTTGGATGAATTTAATTGTTTGTGGGGAGTTACCTGATCTCCCTGTCCACAAGTTTTGTTGCTTTCTGCAGCTGTTCAGATTGCTTTTGTGATTTGCTTTGAATGAGAAATGAGCCATTCCTCAACCTCTTGATGGACCGAGGGTCGCCTGCTATCCTTGAAAACCCTTTTGAATGGCAAACGGGCTCAGAGCTGAAAGGGGTCTTTCCTGCTCCGTCCCTCCATCACGAGCCAGGAAGCCCAAAAACCTGTCTTCTGTCGAACTTCGGTATCAGAGTCACTATCTGTTTGACAATCCCCTGAAAATAGGGGATGCTGCCTTCCTCTTCCTTTTGGGGGGTAGTTTTTGAAAAAGCCATGTGTATTTTATTTATATTTCATCCCCCTTACCCACCCACCTTGGAGTCCAACTAAGGGGCCAGGGCCAAGACTCACTGTCTTGACCCCTTCCAGGCTTCAGGAGAGATATACAACAGACAAAAAACCTACCAACCCTATCCCCCTGATCATGCCCAACTCCCGGGAAACAGAGAGCTGAGCACTACAGGGGTTATCTTGGCCAGCCGGAGAAATGCCTGTTTTGACCCAGCCCCCAAAAAGGGGAGCCGATTAGTACACCCGGGCCAAGGTGTACTCCCTGTCTAGGAGAGGTCCGAGCCAAAGTGATGTGTTGAGAGCGCTGGCCCTCTCAATCACCAGGACTCATCCCCTCCGACACAGGTCGCACCCCACGGCAAACGCGGCGGATCTTAAGGAGACCACAGAGAGAAAAGGATTGTGTAAAAGAAGACTTGAAGGGGAGACGAAGATAGAAAAGGGCCAAATAAGGAAGGCAGAAAACAAGAAGACAGAATAGGAAAAAGGGGGGTTACTATTTGTCTGGGCCCTCACTCCTAACCTTTCTGACATGGGAGACCCTACCAGGGGCATCAATTCCTACCACGTAATGCTTGGCCAGTCAGCAACTTGGCTATACAGGCCTAGAAGCGTTCATAACAACTAACCATCTAGCTGAGTATTGATGCCCCCGTCAGCAAAGCCTAAAAGATCACTGGACCACGCAAGCCCTCCGACCACGGCAAGGTTGCAACCCCCGGAGGGTTCCAAATTTCAACATCAATGTTTTTTTCAGTGACTAAATTACTGAGTTCTTCCTTTTTCTTAATAAGAGATTGAAAATTTACGACTATGCATTTAAGTTTATCTTTTTCTCTTAATGATTTAGGTTCAGTTGCACTTTATGATTTGGGATTTTATCAGTTTTAGAATCAGGGGTGGATGCAAACTTAGGACAAAATTTCAAGTTTTCTTTTGGGGATCGGTCTGGTGAGATAGGGTCAAAACGGTTGCTTTCTGAGCTGCAGTTTTCAATAGAATCCTCAAAAAAGTCTTGAACTAAAGTTTGGAAGCCCCCAGGTAAAACAAGTCCATGATATATCACTATTGCATAATGCTTCATAAACTGCTGAATTCATTAACATACATTTAGTGTGATACCATGAATTGCAGACGTCACAGGCAACTGCTTTATGTTTCCATATGACTCTCAAATTGCAAACTCCGCATGGGATATTTTACTTTGGTGGACGGACCAGGATTGAGTTCAATGTCTCCTGATAGGATAAGGCTTAAAAACCATAATTTAACTCCTCTATGTCTAACTCTTTTAATCAAACAATTCCTTATCACTGTACTATTTCTGATGTTAATTGAAATCAGGGGTTCAAATCTGGGCCTAGTATAGACGTAAGAACAGTACTCGGCGCAGGTGCACACAGGAGACTAACATGGTTCAGGTTGCACAAAGTTTTAAAACCTGCAAAAATGGAACTAAAGGCGTCTACATCAACATCTAAAATTTCAAAATTAAACTGAGTGCTTGGAATATTGTTGTTCCCGTCACATGTGGAAAGAACAAGGAAAAATAGAAAACTTTTAACGAAGCCAAGGAACAACACGCCGGTAGCCATCTTGAAAAGCCAAATAAGAAAGGGTTTAAAACACAATTTCGTTAAGATAAATAAAATTTAGCATTAAACTACCAATAGTGTGTGTGTGTGTGTGTGTGTGTGTGTGTGTGTGTGTGTGTGTGTGTGTGTGTGTGTGTGTGTGTGTGTTCGTTCGTTCGTACTTCTGTTTAACGTCTGTTCACTTTGGTGATATTAGACGTGAATGAAAGAAGAGAGTGACTGACTGACTGAATGGTTAAATGAATAAGCCTATGTGTTGGGTAAGCATGAATGTAGGCCTTTGTATGTGAGTGTGTAAGTGTATGTATCTGTATATGTGTCTAAACTGAACAATAAACAAATCAACAATCTTAAATACACAATTAGTGGGGGAAAAAACCCAAACATATAGCAAGAAAGCAAAAATCCTTCACTATCTTAAACAAAATGAGTTAGCTCAAAAGTATCTAAATAAAAACTCCAATCGGATATGTATTAAGTATTCAGCAATTTCGATCAGCAGAGAATGATTCGAAGTAGATCTTGCAAGTTTTTTTCAGAAAAAGTATTGGATCGTAATGATGTTGGTAAGAAAGTAGTCAACTTGTGACAATTGAATAAATGTGGTTCAGTGTTATTTCTTTACCACAAATACAGTTAGTATTCTTACTAAACTTTGTTTTCAAAGCATTTAGCTTTAATCGAATTATAAGGGAAGATATTTGTCTGGAATAATAAACTGGAAGATCAGGCATTTTTCTTAATACAAGGTCTATTGGAAAAGCTTCCCATTGGTTGGATGAAATCTCGGTTGACGTATCAACATTTTTTGAGCTCTCTTCCGTGCAGTCGATCAGGGTACGATAACATCATACTGACGTTTATTTTCAACTAATAAATGACCACTTTTTAGCACTTTTTTCGCAGCCCTTAGCCGTTTCATTTTCAAATAATGCCTTGCAGGTTTCCCAAAGAAAAAATTCAAATTTTTAAAAACCCTCCCTACTTTGAGGGTGGATTTCACAAATGAAAAAAGCCCTTCATTTAGTCAGGGATGGATCCCAAGTCGAAAAGACCTCCCCACTTTTCAGGGTGGTTTCCAATTTTTAGAAAACCTTTCTTTTCCCTTTAGCGGTATTTTCCCGAAACAGAAAAAGACTTTTTTTGGCCCCAAGGGGGTCCCTTCCTTAAAATCAGTTAATGGAACTGGGAGGGGGGTGGAGGGGGGTTGGGGGGAAAGGGGGGGAAAAAAAAAAAAAAAAAAAAAAGAAAAAGGGAAGGAAAAAGAAAAGAGGAGAAGGATTATTTCCACAAAAGGCGTAAGGGGAAAATTTTCATAAATTCCCATAAAAGAAAATTGCCAAAAGAGGAAAAATTTTTAGGTGGGCAGGTGGGAAAAAGCCACAGAAAAAACTTTAAAACGTTTACAAACCTTCCCCCTTTTAAGGTGATTAAATGAAGGGCTTCCCAAAAAGGAAGACCTTTCTAAGTTGAAAGATGCAGAGCCATCTTGAGCCCCCAAAGTGTCCTGGGGGGAAAGCCTGGGTCCCCCCCACTTCCCAAGTGCCTTTTCAAAGGGGGTTCCTGTTTTTAGTTTTAAACTTGGGGGAAAATCGGGTTGGTATCGGGGGCCCGCACCAAATAAACGAATTGTTTGGGCCATATGTTTTTTTTTTTTTGTTTGTGTTTGTTCGGGCTAGGGGCCCTTTGGGTTTGAAAAAATTCCCGGGGGGGGGGGGGGGGGGGGGGGGGGGGGGGGGGGGGGGGGGGGGGGGGGGGGGGGGGGGGGGGGGGGGGGGGGGGGGGGGGGGGGGGGGGGGGGGGGGGGGGGGGGGGGGGGGGGGGGGGGGGGGGGGGGGGGGGGGGGGGGGGGGGGGGGGTTTGGGGTTAGGGGGGGGGGGGGGGGGGGGGGGGGGGGGGGGGGGGGGGGGGGGGGTTGGGGGGGGGGGGGGGGGGGGGGGGGGGGGGGGGGGGGGGGGGGGGTGTGAGTGCAAGAGCAGGGGGGGGGAGGGAGGAAGAGAGGGGGGGGGGGGGGGAGAAGGAGAGAGGGGGGGGGGAGAGAGAGAGTGTGTGTGTGTCACAGTGTGTATGTGCACATGTGCCATGAGAGAGAGAGAAGAGAGAGGGGGAGGGGGAAAGAGGGAGAGAGAGAGAGAGAGAGAGAGAAATAAAAGTTGACGGGCACAGCATCCTCCCAAATTTACATGGGTGAAAGGGGCTTTCCCTTTTCCGGGGGGAAAAGGCGAGACAAAGGTCAAACTCCAGCAGAAAAAAGAGTGAAAAGGGGGTTTTAAAATGGGAAAGAGATGGAGACAGCAGAAAGCAGCACCACACACACAGCGGGGCAAACAAACCAAAGGCGGCCGGTTTTTTAAATAAAACGGCAGTCTCCCGGGCACAATTCTTAGTTCACCAAAATAATGGCTAACACCCCCGTTCTATGGTCAAAAATACAACCTGTTCCCCATTACTTTAAAGCTTTGCAGCATGAAATCCCCCCTGAGTTTTATTTCCATTGTTCTCAAAGACTTACCCCTTTTTGGGTAAATGGTAGGAAGTAACTCCTTGGTGGGCCATGTACAGTATCACATTTAGCCCGTACCAAACAATTGCACTTTGCAATGCCCTTTCACTTGTTCCAGTGGCAGCTGCATTAATATATTGTCTTTTATTTTTACTTTTTACACAGCAGTTTTTTCTACCCCAGTGCCCTGGGGCATCAAAAAATACTTTGTTCTCTTGCTCGTACGATCTTTCATACTTTATCATACATCTTCCTTTACTCTTACAGATTTTAAATACATCGTTCCTTATTTTACAGTTTTTCAATACACGTTCTCTTACTCTACAGATTTATAAATACATCGTTCTCTTACTTTTACAGACTTCAAACTCGTGCTCTTACTTTACAGACTAAATAATCAGTCTTCCCTTTTACAGAAACACCCCTGATGTGGCCCTTTGCGGTCGGCTGGGCTTAAGCAACTTTTATCTTATCTTTTTACCCTACTCTTAAATCTTCATACTTTTTCCTTACTCCGACAGATTTAAATAATCGGCTCTTACTCTACAGACTATCAAAAATATGCTCTTCCCTTTACGTTTATCAATACTCGTGCTCTTACCTTCAGATTATCAATACATCGGCTCTTACTCTTACCGATTATCAATACATCGTTCTTCCCGATCTATCAATAAATCGTTTTCTTACCGATTTTTAAATACTCGTTCTTTTCCCTTTTCAATCTACCCCCCACTACTTGCACCTATCGCTTTAAAGTCTGGGTTTTGAGTACTGCTTTTTCCCCTTTTTTCTGACCCAAAGCAAACTTAGGTTGTTACCTTTTTTGCTACTGAGAGGGCTGGGGGGGGGGGGAAAGAAAAAATTTTTTATAAAAAATCTATGACATCGGGGACACACACGTTATAATACAATATATGACAGCCCCGTGTACACACACTGTTATATCAAACTTACAGTTGGAAACCACTATGCTATCCGAGCCAGTTATTTTTACATTTTCAATTGTAGTCACCAAAGCCCCTTTTAACTGGGGATAGGCTTATCATTCCAAGTGCAAGGCATAAGCGTTTACGAGATCCCTTCAAAAATTCTTCCAGACTCTGGGAAAACTGAATAAAAGCCTAAAACTACTAAAAGTCAGAATTACAGGCGTTAGAAACGCCTCAAAATGAATGCTCTTGCTGTTTTTTTTTTTTTGATGAATGCCCTTTTCAGTAAATTTTCTTTCCCCGAGACAAAAACAGTTTGTCTTAATCTATGGAACAACAAAAAAATTTTTTGGGGAAAGTTTTTGGGGGAAAAAAACCTTTAATAAAATAAAGCATGGATTATATCCAAAAACTAAGCTGTTTTATATCATAGTACGACTAGGAGCGCATAAGGCACGGAAAAGTCAATTTATCACTTTCAGGGCTCTCAAAAATCTTTGAAACAATGCAGCACACTTTTAAAAGAACAAAGGGGGCATCTAAAATAGCCTTTTACTGACTCAGGGTCCTGATCATTTAGTTTCCTTTGTGGAGATTTCCCGCAATGACAAGTATTTTTCTTACAGCCCTAATGCAGCCCCCAGGGCCCATGGCCAAGCTTAAATTGCATTACATAAAAATACTTCTTGTTCCATCCCCCCCCTTTCCCTTTCCTTTTTGAGGGGTTTTACACTAGCCCGTGATAAAAGGGGGCTCTTTCGGGTTCCCACCATACGGGGGAAAAAAAAAAATCAAGAAAAACTACAACAAAGACTTGTACTTTTTACACCGTAATTAAAACTGATATTTGGATAGGTAAACTTTGTTTCCCTCTCCACCCCCTTTTCCCCCTTTCCCCTTAGGCAGGCCTACACACACCCCACACCCCAAACCCCACACACACACACCACCACACCAACACACACACCACCATTTGTTCACCCCTGCAAAATGTAAAACTTTTTTTTTTCCCCTGAAGCAATTCAGCATAAAACAACAACAACAACAACAAGGACAGGAAACCCCCAACCCTACCCAATAACGACTGTGGCTCAAAAGAAAGCACCAGGAAACCTGGGAAAGGTTTTTTGGGCACTGATCCCCCAACTTGCCTGGTGTCCATTTCCGGGGACTGCAACAACAAGGGAACGCTTCTACAGGGGGTCTGGCCTACTGAGCATGACGGTTAGAAATAAACACCAAAAAACGGGAGAAAAGTTTGAGGCAACCCTTTTTCCATGGTGAAGTTTTACAAAAAAAACTGAAAAAAACGAAGCATAAGATCACATTGCACCAGTAGTAAAAAACTCTTCATTGAGATTCCGAGGCAAAAAAGAAAAAAACAAAAAAAACCCCATGATTTTTAATACCTATAAAAAAATTAAATTTTATTTTTATAAAAAGGAAAAAAATTTTTTGGATAAATTTTTAGAGTCATCATTATACCCGAATTTTTTGATTTTGTCATGTGAATTCTTTGAGCTTAGTGTCAAACCTGCACGCACAGCGTTTCCCAAAAACATCAACCTTGAATGGTAATGTTTCGTAGA
>JAFLJL010017296.1:15000-43832 GCA_018398815.1 Conus ventricosus | reverse complement strand
AGAGAGAGGAGAGAGAGATTTCAAATGATTTATTCATATAACAGGCCAAGGCCCTAATGAAGGGGTGTGTGAACACATAAGTACAATAGTTACATGAACTCAAATTACGGAACGAAACAAGAATAATTGAAGGGTAATTTCAAGAAGTGAAAATTTCCTATACTTAAAGGCCTTGTACAAAACAAAGAAAAATTCTTAACAACTTCTGCAGAAGTAGATGAACAAAACATTAAATGAAAAGAAAAAGACAACAAACGATTATGATGATCACTCAGCCATATACACGCCCCCCCCCCCCCTCCTCTTCCCCCCCCCCCTCCCCACACACACCATCCAAAACCACACGCACATACATACAGAGAGAGAGAGAAGCACCATGTTTACCATTGTTGTTACATCATCACTGGGAATCAAATTAAACTGAGCCTACTTTGTTCATTTATTATTATTTTTATCAGTTCAGCGGTTTATTTGCTGTTACATGTTTTAGGTGCCTGGCGATGAAAAGACATTAAACAAACCACTGAACTGAACTGATAAAAATAATAATAAGATGAACAAAGTAGGCTCAGTTTAAACAAGAAGGGCTGTCTGTAATACTTGGGCTTAATAAACTGTTCTCTGATGCTCATGAGAACTGGACAGGACAGGACGAAGTGTAATTCGGTTTCAACTGATTTTTTACATAAAGGACAAGCATATCATAATCATTACATATGCGATATCTAAAATAATGAGTGGCCAGTGCAGATATTCTAATCTGAACTTTGCTGTTACTGTTTTAGGTGCCTGTCCATATCTAGGTTAAGTACGTTTTCAAATCATGAACATCACAAAGTTCCTGTATAAATCAAATCTGTCACTGTTATGAATATGATCAGTCCATTTCTGCCATCTGCAGTCAACCAATCGTTGACGGAAAACACATACAAACTCTTTAGTATTAGCAACCCTTGATTCAGCCAAACAAATTCAAATCCGTATTCAAATAGACAAAGGCGTACTTTGGACATCAGTTACTTTTGCCTTTAGCATCTAGTCATACAGCATATTGTACGCCTTACGAGGAATTCTAAAGTCTTCCATTTGTAGCAGTTTCAGCCAGTGCGGATACATTTGACAGCAGAGGTAATGTAAATGGGAAATCGATTAGTTTCACCGTAAATTAGATCATTTGGAGTCCGTCTATCTACACCATAAACTTTTCAGAGCAAACATTTGAACAGATTCACAATAGATAGCGCTTTTTCTAGTCCCATAGCTCAGAGCCGTACTGTACATCGGTTGAACCTGGGAATCAAATAGCTTTATAAATAACATGAATGAAGAATTATTAAGAACATGTAACTTTTTCATGATACAAAGCACAACATTTTTCGCTTTACTAGAAAGGAGAGAACAGAGAAATGTCTGTTCTACTCACTTGCTCCTCCACCAAGTTTTTGGGCGAAGTGGCCTAAAAGCCGCCTTTTCTGTTCTCTGACAAGTAAGACTTCAATAACCAAAAAATAACGATTATCTACAAACAGACATACTGTGTAGGGTTATCCGTTTTCAATACTAATTTACTAACTTTTCAGATTTCTGTTTTTGCTTAATCTATGTTTTTCTTGTCATTTTCAATAACATCATTTTCACGCAAACATTCATCAAATGCATCTCTGTCTTTCATGTGAAATAAAACTACAGTCTTTAACTGTTCTCTAAAGTCTTTTAAAACTGAGTTATATTTTTGGCATAAAATCCACACACTTATCCCAGCATGCCTTCACTGAAAGCTAGTTTCGACAAAGTGTTTCTCTTTTTAACTATGTCTCTTTCTGCTGAACAGTCATCTATAATAAATAGTGTCTGCATTCCTTCAAACAATATAAAAAAGCGTTCTAGACACTCACTCAGTTTATTGCTAGGATTAACTAAAATATGTTATCATCAGTCCATATAAACCTTCTATCATGATATGCTTTGTTCCATTTAAGTGTTGGGCGAAAATCACAATATGATCAAAATTATAACGATAAACTGTTTGTAACAGGTCGAGGATAAATATTGTTTTTCCACAACCAGTTTGTCCACAAATTAATGAACAATGGGGGGTTTTTGTCATAAAGTTTAACTGCTCCATAGTTTTATAACAGAACTTAATCTAATCCAGTTATTGTTTTTATCATGCTCTCTGTTAAAACTTGTTCAGTTAATAAAATCCTATAAGGTCTAAATGTGTAAGATTAATCCAATTTAGTTCTGTAAGATTATTTCTATTTAGACTAATATTGATTTTGTTGCTTGTTGTTATGACCTTAATATCCTCACCGTTGTAAAGAACAACGACAGTAACTTTAAGTTTTTCAACGTCTAAGTTTTGCCAGCTAATTAGAATTCCTTTTAGAAGGACGTCACTAACGCCCACAACCCATTCCCATCCCTCTTTACATCTTTTAAGACAGAAATTTCAAATATCATTGTGAACGCATTACCTAATTCATTTGTGGAATGAATTGTAATCTTGTAGAAGCATCTTTTAAAACCGTTTCTCTTCTGTGGAGGATGTACTGTTTATTCCCATACGGCTTTATTTCAATCTCTTTCCGACTATTGTCGTCGGCATAAGACTTACATGTAAAGGCCAGAGTTGAATGCTTTTCTAGAACGTTTTTGACGACTAAAAAATGTAAATGGCTTATAATTCAAATTTTATTTCCCATTCTAATATGGTTCTAAATGCCATTTAAGGTCAGGTTTTCGAACTATTTTATATTCAATACTGGCCACATTATTTGCTTCTAGATTGCGCAGCTGTTCTAGTTTAGGAAACTTTTTGCTGTCGCCAACTCTTTGCGTTTATAATCACCATCTTTAGTGTACTCAAACCATACAAGTGCCTATTTCCCATTCTGTTCAAAGTCCACAACGTCTGCAAGGTCTTTTGATTTAAAGTTATACACCTCACAGGCGCTAATGTAACTCCGGAATTCTTCTGGTCCACGCGACTTTTTTTAGTACAGTTATTATTTTATTCCAAAACAATGTGCAGGTTATCACATTTTACGACTTTCCCGTTTTGTCTTTGATTTTTATATTAAATGATCCGACCCACCACAAACTAATCTTTTAAACTGTAAATTAGGGAATTGTATAATTTCATAATCGCAATATGCAGCTTTCCCTGATGGAAGAGCTCTTAAAACAATTTGAGGGCTCTCCATCATATAAGTTTTCATCGTGCTCAGCTCATCCAAATGAACATAGAGTAATGAATGTACTGTAAGATCGAGCGGATTTTCTCCCTCATAAGTAGTTTTGTTTGATGTAACAATAAATTTGTGAGCGTCTGACTGTCAGTTGCAAAGCCTAACATTTTAGCTAGATCGTTATCAAAATAGTAACCTACTGCTTCTTTTCAGGTTGAATGATAACATTATTTTTAGATTCGCATTGTTAAGTTTGAGAGTAATTCGAAGTTACTCATTGCTTCTTTTAATGAGCAAAACCCGTAATAACCATCAGGTATGATTAACTGGCAACTAAGTTTCCTCTATTATCAAATTTTTTAATCTTATTATTCTTCTTGGCTTCAGTTATAATAAACCATCACTTTGTAGAATATTTCATGGAGTGCGACCATTTTAGTTCCGCAATCGTTTACAGCATGTTTAAATCCGTAGGACGGTCTTGAGTTGTTATTGTTACAAACATTTTTTTTAAACAAAATAAAAATGAATGCGCTTTAAATTAATACTAAATGCAAAATATTCTGTTGGGCCGCACTACAATCTTAAAATATAGCAACTGATACTCTTGTCATTGCTGTGACCCAGACTGTCACTTTTCATAGTAAAGGTGAGTACTCCATTAAGCAGATATCTAACCCTCCTATTAAAAAAGACTACATCGCAAAAGTGTGGTTCAGTCATCCGATGCAGTTTTATCAGAACCAGTTAAACTTTGCCGTGTTTTGTGCAACAACTGGGTGTGGAGTGTCGTATGCTAATCATTTAAATCATCACTGATCCTTTGGTGAGGTCAGTGTATAGATTTCATTTTTATTACACCTTCAGACGTATTTTGACTGAACTGCGAGCGCCATTACCAAATGACTAAAACGTTTAAATCATTAGCAACAGAATAGACATGAAGCTTTTGAAAGGAATCTGTAACGAATTCAATATTAATGTTAAGACAGACTTTAGACAAAGTTGGATCTTAATCATGGCTTAGGCACCCTTATTTTTGGGGCGTGCACAGAAAGTATAACTATGCTTGGAATCCTCCTTACACATCTTTCTCTTCAGGCACAGCTGTTCACCTAGGGTCCATAGAGCAAGAGCATAAAACAGCATGGGACAACATTTATCTTAGACATATCTGAGGGCTTAACTAAAGCGGGGAATAGAACGAATAAACGACTCTATTCGTACTTACGTTTGGTGTTTGCTAGGTTCGCAAGCACAAGAGAGATCGAGCATAACTGATTCTTCTATGGCCTTGATGCACAAAAACAATACTTAGCAAATTTAGAGGACGCCATTAATTCTACAGTTGATTTACCTTCAAGTATAAAAAGGTACCAACATGTTTTACAATACGCAAGATCGAAAGTAGACTTTGCTGTTGGCACTGGTTTATACATGCTGCTTCTGACCTCAGACTCCAGGTAGGAACAATAATAAACTACAACAATGAAATCCTTGTAGCAGGTAATGAACAGAAGGTTGGGAAAAACAATATAAATTCTGAGCCAGTATATTACAAACAATAAAAAAACACCCAAGATTAAGTCATCCAATCCCCGAGGTTCAAAGCCCAAAGACTGTTGAAGACGTGGACTTGTTCGCGATGACCATGAATATGAAAAGACAGCACTTGTTTTTGGATTAACTGTCCTAGGATTACTTGGTCTTTATCTTACTGAATAGTAACCAACTATTAGAGAAACTAATGCCCATAAGTGCTCAGCCATAAAGCCAACTACTTTGCTTGCAGTAGACAAAAGCCAGCTAATAACACTCCCTAATATACCTGGTAAAGAGTCTATAGCTTTACTAGCTAATTTTTTTAATAAACTCGCAAGATGATCGAGCTGTTTTTTTACCCATGATTTATCGGCGGAGGAGATGGCGATGGAGGCACTAAACTTTGCCCTCCACCCCGCCTGTAATAGCCATCACCAACGTACTTATTGCAAATTCCTAAGGCCGTTATAACGCTTGCTAATGTGTCTCCCTGCTCTGAAACAGTGTTTCTTAGTCGTTCTGCTAGCGTTGTGTCTCATATAAAATCTTGGGATAGTTTATATTTCTTATTCTTAATCACTTGAGTTCGTAATTGGTCTCGATTAGCAGGACGCCGACTTTTAGTCTTGCTTGCTCTTTCTTTTTCAAGATTTTTTAGTCTTTGTCTTTTCTTGCTTTTTCATCGCGCCCTAAGTTGCGTCGTCAGCCTCAAGCGAGTTTTTCTTTTCTCTTTTTTTATTTGCTCATCTTGTTTACTCAGGCTTGCTATTTGTCTTGTTTATTAACCTCTAATTTTTCTTACATTCGTTCATGGCCTCTAATTCTTGCGGGGATGGGAGGATCATTTAATTTGTTTTTAATGATGTTTATTCTGAAAAAATGGGTTCTGCTTCTTCTCTACATTTATTACTTTTGTCCGCTGCTGGAAGTAATTTTGAAGTTTCGATGTTTTGGGGAACTGTTGGGAGTTCGTGTTCCATGTTTGAAAGGGTAGCAACTTGCTAATCCTCTTTAATTTTGGCTTTTGGTTTAGGGATGCCAAGGAAATCTAGATCTTTTGCCTTAAGTCTTTGGTTTATTGTACTCAACTTTACAACACTTTGATGGGTTTCGTCCATGTGTAAGCTGTAAAGTTGTTCTCGGTTGGGCCGATTTTCACAATCAACTGGGACATTCTCATCTCGTTCAAATTATTAGGGTCTAAAACTTCGGGAGGTTTTTTTGTTTAAACTTTTGTAAAAATGCTCGGACCGAAATTTCTGTTAATTCACGCCGCAAATGAGAAACGTCGAGCGATGCTGTGTCCAAAGGAGTCTTTCATCCATGTCGTAGGTACTGGATTCAATATCATAAATTTCTTTTCCCCTCCAATTCCCGCCATGTTTTTAATTATTAAACTTTTTTTTTTGTTTTCATTAAAATGTCACTAGTATATGGCGCGATTCTTGACCCGCTATAGAAAGCGGAAAGAACCCCATGGCGTGAGGGAACTAAAGGAATATTATGTTCCAAATAATTCACATTACTATTGATGAGATAATTTATACTGTTAGATTTCAGACCTAGGAGAGGTTGATTTGATTGTGCTGGCTCTGCACGGGCTTACTTCAAATTAGAACGCGCCTTCAACAACAGACCCAGGAAAGGAACAGTGTCCAGAATCTGGGACGGGCAATCGTTAAGAAAATTTCTAAAAAACTTGAGGGGAAGAAGTATTTTCTTTAAACTATGCAGACATATTTTTTACCTATTCTGATTACTATGGCTACCGCGAATGAAAGGGAAAGATCTTTGGTTTCAGGAATTGGTAATGAAGAAGCACTATATCATAGTATGGTCGCCGAACTCGCACTCAGGTGATAAAGGCTGCAAAAAGGTTTTAGGTGTAAGTTTGCCGTTTGGAAATCGGCTTTTCCATTCCCCTAGATTTTGAGTTGTTAAATGCGCTGCCCATACCTTCAAGGGCATTAAAAGACAGATTGTCATACGAACTAACTTTTTATGACAACATCGTGTTATCAGTCAACAGACTACGAAGCATTGGTACAGCATTTCTGACATTCGTTAGAGTTGATGTTTGTTCAGAACTCTAATTTTAGCAAGGCTGTTTGGGCAACACAATATGACGTCACAATTAGTTTTTATATTACGAAAACGTGCTTCATCATTCAACATATCATAAGCTGGGCAGACGCTATATGGAATTTTAATCTTATGTGTCGCTTAGTAAATCGCTTAAGGTATTTTATTGCATTGTGCGAAGATGAAGAACCAATTCGCAAGAGCAAGTGAAAAGTTGTTTAATCCAAATTAACGAAAGTACAATGTGCGATTGATGGTAGTCTAACCAAAATCTATGCTAGCGGATTAGGCCTTATCATCATTTGGCGAAATAAGAAATTGTATGTGTGGTGGGAGGGGTAGAAGTCTAACAGCAGACCTTGCGTCCTAAAGATCCTACACCGTCACAGTGTTAGGATTGATGATTATTTAACATCACAAATTCGGTTTATGGATTTGACCTAAGGTAAAACAGAGGATAATCAGTTGCATGGTAGTGGGAGTGTTGTTTGAGGACATTAATATACATTCTAATTGATAAAAGAAAAAGAGGTGTTAAAACAGCTTAATGTACATTTGTTTTTTATATTTGTTTGCACAGCTAATATTGAATCATACAGATTTAAAGATGTAGATCTACTTAAACATATTGTTTCTATTTTATAAAAAGCATGCCCACTCAGTTTATACAATTGTGCTTCAGATCAGGACGTCGCCAAAGAGAAGAGATAGCCCCCGGCATAAAAAACCTTTGATTAACCAACATTACACAAATTTTCAAAAAATAGTGCAGGACCTTTCAAAATATACAGCAAACCAAACGAAGGTAATTTGCTGCCGTTACATGCTGTTTCACTATGTTAAATACTGGAGCATCGGACTATAAAGTGCTCTATCAGCTGGGCGAGTGTTGGTCTCTTTGCAACAGGTGTATGGTGCACCGCAGCTTTACCTCTAGGCGGTTTGTATTTAGATCTTGGCTGTGCTCATTAGCTGTAGGTGCTCCGGCAAAAAAATAAAAAACTAAATCAAAAAGACCACTTGTCACGTACCCGAATAACAGCTAACTTAGTTCCCTTTATGCTGATTATAAAATAAAGCACTAGCTGACTCAAAACATCTCGGATGTTGAATTTATTCGTTTACAGGCCGATTTGATGACTACAAAAGGACCAAAATGTTTGAATCTCAAAGTAAGGCGAGGACAAGTTTTTTCTCAATAGCCTGACACGAGCAGATAAAAAGGAATGCTTATAAAAAGTTAAACGATACATTAAACTCTGCTTAAACAGTCACATAACAACCGCCAAAGGGTTGTTTATAACTTTAGTTTATGAGTCCAAGCACTAAAAGACCACGAAATTAGTTTAATGATTTTTTGATTTTAATTAATATTTTGAGTTAGAAAAGAAAAACTCAGCATGGATAAAATATAGAAGGTCCAGACGAATTGTTGAAGCAATTGCAATGTAAGATTTATCATCGTGCATCTGAAGGATTGATAGTGATCTAGAAGTCTTATCCAGCAAAATACAGGAAATTGTATGCCTCATGCTTTTTCTCAAGTTCAAGGTTAAAATATACAATAGACCCGAAAGTTTTAAAGTAATGTTAGCTGTTTTAATCCGACCTATGTAACAATAAATGAAGAAAATTATAGAAGTCTGGGTTCGGACTAAACAACAGAATATTCTTTCCTCTAATGACTCTTAACACCGGTTTGGCGGAGAACTGACTTAACAGTTTTGATGTGGCGCTGAAGAAGCATTAAAGAGTAGGCTTGTGGTCCTGAGGCGAAGTCTTAGAGATCAGATTAACTGTCTAAGTATGCGCAGTTCGTAGGCAGTCTTACATTCCACTAACCTCCTGCATTAGTTGAAAATAGAGCAGTTTTAAACATAAAGAATACGGACAACATGTTTTTATGTGGTGTCTGTGTCTTGCGAGGCTGCTCACGCCGCAAAAAACGCAGAAAGAGTGTCTAACTATTGGGATTACATCAATGATCTTAACGTAGTGGAATATCCTTTCCTGTTGAGTAGATCAAATTGATCAGTTTGAAGAACAAAACCCAAAACCAATAACTGTCAATTCTACTTATGGGAGAGGAAACACATCTACAGCGCTTAAGTGTCCAAGAACAGCCCAACTATAGGCGATCAGCATAAATCATGTTGACCTTACTGTGATGCTTCACCAGCGGGGCTACCACATTACACATTGTACGAACATTGAGTAGATTTTTGGCGCATAACTTCAAAAAACACTACAAACAGATTCTGCAGAAAATGTTTAACAGTATTCCTTATGTTTCAAGGCGAGAGTGAACATATAAACATTGTATTAACCCAGTGGACTGGAATTCGGAAACTAATTAACGCCCCCACCGGATCATAAAGTTAGTTTTAAGTACTGGAAAACGGATGCAAATTCTCCATACGTTGTTTACGACAGACTTTGAGTCGCTTATTGTTTTAGAAGGCCGAGCCACAAAAAACTTCGAAAAACAGTTCTTATTGCGTAATCATCAGAATTTGTTCATTTGCTTCATATATGTTAGGTCGGATGGCGCTCATTCAACGCCTGAATTATACAGGTGACTGATGCTGCAATATACTTCTTACATACGCATGCAGCAAGTGCGTAATGATTGTTCTAATAATCTGAATTTTTCTAAAAATCAAGATGACGCCCGAAAGACAACAACAGATTATGGCTTAGCCACTCACTGTTGGATTTGTGGTTAGAACTCTGTAGGAAAGCCAATCCAAAAGTAAGAGACCTTGATCACATTAGTGGAAGTTCAGAGTGAGCAGTCACACAGTAAATGCAATCTTCAAACTACAGTTTGATCTAGGACATGGAAGCTGCCTTGTATTCTTCATAACTTGGCGAGGTTACGACTATATCCTTATAATGAATGCCAAGTGGACGTTGCTTTAAAGTTGTCATGCATAGCACAGTCATCAGAAAAGTATATGTGTTCACTTTAATTAACATGTCTGTTTATCGATATCTTTGCAACACTTGATCTGGAGTTCATTAGAGTCGATGGCTATGTCCTTAAA
Source organism: Conus ventricosus (assembly GCA_018398815.1). Taxonomy (NCBI): domain Eukaryota; kingdom Metazoa; phylum Mollusca; class Gastropoda; order Neogastropoda; family Conidae; genus Conus; species Conus ventricosus. The sequence continues at coordinate 33,970 of JAFLJL010017296.1, read as the reverse complement.
GTCTGCCCAATAACGGAAGTATATTTGACCCAACCTCTTGTTAGAAAGGGTGTTACCCCTTATGAATACATGAAACAGTGGGAAAGGTTGATGAAGATACAATTCTCCTAAAGGCGCGTTCTGTTCTAGTTTAGAGAAAGGGGCATTAGTGATTTCTGATAACAGCTTGCTCAAGATGCGTGCAGAAAGTTAGTCTTGTAACGATGGGAGACTATCATGACTCCTACTTGATGGCTGATACATGTTGTTGGCGGACCGTCTTTGAAATTACAGAAAGACCTGTATGAAATATTATAGCTTGGATCCCGCGCATTACATTTCTGCGCCCGGGATGAGGTTGGGATGCTTCTTCAAGTTTACTGGAGTACAGGTGATTATTGTCTGATTTCCATGATTCAGATGACTTGAAATACGGATTGTTGGAGGAATAGTATGGCGTTCGCTCATTACTTGTAAAGCAAACAACAAATACTTGGGACCGACTATGATCCAAGTAAAAGGTCTAACTATCTCATGTATTTAGATGCAAACAATCTGTTTGGATGGGCTATGGCGCAATCAATTCATTACGAAAACTTCAAGATGCACACAAGCGGTGTACGAATAAATATTCAAAAGGCATTAAAGTGGCTGCGGCAGTTTGACGTCGTTAGATCAACGCGGTGTTTCATTCTAGAAGTTGACTTAGAATATACTCAGGGCACTCCATGACCGGCAATATTGACTATCGTTAGCGGCCAGAAAGTCAAAGATGACCAGAGAGCCGCCTAAACTTGTGCCTAATCTTCGGGGGCAAAAAAAAATTATGTATGTCATTACAGACTTCTAAATTTTATTAATGGCATGGTTTAACGTTAACTCGCTGTTTCATAGTATATTGCTTTTGATCAAGAACAGTTCATTGAGACCATAACATCATAAAGAACACTGATCTTAGAAACTAAATCCAACAGATGCTTCAGAAAAAGACTTTTTCAAGTTAAGTAACAACAGATGTTTCGGAAAGGGGCCGAGGAGCCGGCGGGGGGGGGTGGGGGGGGGGGGAATGGGCGGCAGCGGCGGGGGACGGGGACGGGCGGGGGTGGCGGGGGGGGGGAAGGGGGCCCTATGGAGAATCGCACAAGCGTAGAGAAAGATGATCAGATTGGTCACTCAAGAGAACGAAGCAATTAAGACTGACTTCAAACATAAATTATCAGGACTTTTGTAGCAAGATTTCTGATAAAGCCTTTTTGGCATTAAATGTTGAAAATAAAAGAAAGTATATATGGACAAGCCTGTATTTTTGGGGTTTACTGTTTTAGAATTATCAAGCTTTTTAATGTTAGAGGTTTCTTTATGACTACTTTAAACCTCGGTATCAGAGTCAGAGTACTTTACACAGATACAGACAGTTTTGTTATAGATATCCCTACATGGAGACATCTATAAAGACATGGAATTAGAAGTAGCGAAAGGAGCGACGTGGATGGTATGGGACACTTCCGTTTACCCTAAAGAGTGCCTTTACATAAATTTCTACAAGAGGTTTAGGAAAGATGAAGGATGGACATTATCTGGGTAGGTGATTAAGGAGTATGTGGGGGTAAGGTCGAAAAATGTACAACTATTTTCGAGCAAGGAGAAAACCATTAGAAAGCAAAAGGAATATCTCGCAGTGTTGTGCAGTTCAAAATATCGCATTGACAAACTACTAAGAAAGACGTTGTTTGACAATAAAAATTTTCTCTTGACAACGTAAAACTGCGATCTAATCTACATGGATCAACACAACGGTTGTAACAAGAAGTCATTAGATAAGAACAACACAAACGTTTGTGTTGTTAATCCTGTGTTTTCATATGCAAACCGGGCTCTTACAGAACGTAAAATAATTAAAGCGGAACTGTGTCTGGCGGGATTATCGCAGTTCTTCTTTTACAAAAGTATCTTGAGGAGCTGGCTGTTACGTTGGGTCAGTTTCTTCGTAAAATTTTACAAGGGCGGATTCATTATTACATTATTTTTATTTCATATGGATCAAAACACTCCTAAACTGGATCGGTTGCCTGATGAGAGTGTCCATTATTGCTTCCACCGGTAAATAAAGGTACCTTACTTTTAATACCAAAATCGGCAATAGTTGGCTCAGATGTAGACTTCCTTCAACAGCATTTATTGTTTTTCTTTGATTGCTGGTACTGGTATTAGCCCTTTAAATTTTCATTATTCATTTGCGCGCATTACTGTGCCGGCCAGTCTTTAACCCATTCTGTTGTTGGAGAGACTTGCAATCAGCTCTCTGTGTACTGTAGGAAAAAAAGTCTTTCAAGATAACTGTTGTTAAAGTTTTCAACTAAAGCACTGTGATCTGTGACTCCTGGTGCCTCTTTAATGTAACTCTATTGTTTTAACAATTAATTGATTCACTTGGCCTTTAAATTCTTTTACTTCATCAAACTTGAAGCATGCGAGGATAAGTTAGGAGGCCTCGTTGCTGTATATCAGTTGTATGGTCAACAGCAACAGCAGAAGCACTCTTTTGTGTTAATGGTTCAGCATCTTTCTTTCTGAACGCTATGTCAATGACTGTGAGTGCGTACTTAAATCTTTTTCGTTTATGTATCAGAGGGTAAATATAGATGATCCCATTTGTTGGGTGTCCGTTTGAGTTGTTTCACAAAGTTGTGGTCTCATGTATTCCGTCTAGGTGCAGGTAAATAAATTTGCCAATCGCTAGTTTAGATACCATTCCTTTGTGTTTGTTCACTGACTCCGTGCTTGGCTAGCTTTTGTTTGCCGTGATTCCCTTACATATCGCTTTTGGCGATTAATAGTTTTTGTTCGTTTTATTCAGCCAATCTTATGCCCGCCCCCCATAACACACCGTATACCATCGACATATAAAAACGTTTTCTTGATTATTTTTTTTTCTGTGGTTGCTAAAAGTTGCTGTATTTTCGGTGGGGGCATGTCTGATTGGTTTGACCGTTAACTAGTTAATATTGTTTTTTTGGACTTGATATATCTTTAAATGTGTAAGCTGCATGCCCCTGTTTTTTCATGTGTGTAGTTAATATAAATCTACTGGCTCATTCTTTGCTTTTCATAGCGATCTTGTGCTGCAGCTAGTTGCTCACTTCTTTGTTATGTCGTTTTATCTCGTCGTCATCCCACGTAGTTTACTAAACGCGTAATTACTTCGCTACTCCAAGCAGAGCATTTAACTCAGCGGCGCTATTCATCATTACGAAGGAAAGCCATTTTTATATATGTATTTTTTTAATTTACTTATTGTCAGAATTATTCCTTGCTTAACCTAATAACTAATCTTTCATAGCGGAACGTTCGCTGCAATAATACGCATTCAGATTAGCAGAATCCTCAAAGCTAGTTTGCAAGATCGCTGGTTTAATTCTTAACAGGCTGTACCAAGTTCGTGTATCCTACAATTAGGCCACCAATAACTGCAGGAATGGTATACAAGGTTAGTATAGTTTTTTTCGGATGCTCATTTTTTAAAAACAAAAATAATAAATTATATTTAATAAAAAACATGACAGAGATGATTACTACAGAGCTACAGGGTTGGGGCCTAACCTTCCTGAACTTACAAAAGAAGAAGTTGTTGATCAAGCTATTATGCCCAAGAAGAGAAAGTTGTATTTCGTGGCTGCATGTGGAAAAACTAAAACAGTTCCCTCGGAACTGAATTTCAGCATAGAACAGATTCAAAGATGTCGCCGCAAGACATTATAAAGTAATCATAACAGGTATGGAAGCGCAGCTGGGGTCGGAATGGTAAAAAGTGTTAGGACAAACAGTTTTAGTTTGTACCTAAACTAGTCAGCAGATTTGCCCCCAGTGATTCTGAACAAGATCTTTACGTATATGATTTAACGCAAGATCACAGTTTTAACAAAGTCATTAGAGTCTCTAAGCTGTGATTTATATTACAGATTGGTAACATTGTTATCGACGGTTAATATGGATTAAATTACTGTTAATCTATAGATTTTTATTTCCTTCAAAAATGACAACGAGCCAGAATCAGGAAACACTGGAATCAGAAAACCATTGAATCAAGTCGAGAAAGTGGACCAGTATACACCTCATCTGGGACGCACCATTGCAGCAGGAAAAAAATTAGCAGAGTGGTCAAACAAAAAAAAATTTACAGTTACAATCACAGAATGAAAACATAACACGCCCAAAGCCAAAACAAGTTAATCCAATGCCAGCTCCAGAATAAGGCAAGTTAATTCAAGGGCACCATGTCTTCATGATTATTGAACTTAAACTGTTGACATTTTTGGCGCCATTGCTGCAGCTGGGGCAGGTTATTACGGTTTATAAAGTATATAAACAATGGCGACAAAAACAAAAGAAGTTAAAACAACCTGAACCACTCAAATACAGAAAAAGACTACAGCACGCCCAAAACCGCAATAACAAAACATCATTTTGTTCCATTTATTATGCAATAATATTTTAAGAACTTAAATTTAAATTTTTGATTAATACATGGCGGATTATTATTTGTTTAAAATGATGGAGTTCAATAAATAAAGTACAGGAGTCTATAAAAAGAATTTCCATAGACCAGATTGGTAATTGCTTAGGATGTTAGAACTTCATTAAGATCTATGCTAAACCAATCTCACGCCAAGGGGCGTTAAGCAAGACATTCTCCTCAATGATGACGAGTTTTTTGAGGCGTGTGTGTACTATATTAGGCATCTACATTAAGACAAAATCATCGTTGGTATTGTTTTTTTTTTAATAATTATATAGATACTTTGAATAAGAACTTAGTTGTATTAAAAAGGACTGATTAATTACAATATTGAGGTAACTTAATCTAGAACTTAATTTGAACTTAATCAAGAACTTATTAAGATCTTGAAGTAACTTAATAAAAAACTTAATTAGAACTTGGGGGACGTAATTATAACTTAATTAAGAAACTTGGGGTGTCTTGGGGAGTGGGAGTGTTGTGTGGTGTACACAGAGCTTTATTATTTGTCATGTGTAACACCACTTGGTTGCAAGACAGTGCTTGCGTTTTTTGTGATGCATTGGTCTTTTGTTGCAAGTTCAAAGCTGCCCAAGTGCATTTAACACAGCCTGATTGAATTAAAACAAGACAAATTGTATCACAGACCCCCCCCCAGCGGCCGTTTCTAAGACTGCTTTAAGTGGTTATCAACGCCTAATTAGTAACGACTTTGAATGTGTAAGAGAAGCGTTAAACAGCTAGTGATGAAGCAGCAAAAAAAGTCGATATCTCTATGCCTATTAACCTTGAACCGCTCTAAGGGGAGCGATGCTGGATTCTTTCAAAGACGGTTGTCACTGCACCCTTTGACCGCTCTAGGGTTGTGAGCGTCTAGAAAAACGGTTGCTACTGTGGACCTTTGACCGCTCTAGGGTGGAGCAATGGAAAACGGCTTGCTACTGGGACTTTGACCGCTCTAGGGTGGAGCCGCAAGTTCTCTGATCAATTGACTCAGTTTGCTGTGCCCCTCTTTTATCACCGGACTTGCAACTGGCTTTGCAGAGTTACAGGCAGTAATTGCTGTAGCCAAGCTTTTTTGGCGGCGGTAATCGCCAGTAGTTGTACATCCGTCATTTGTAATATTTGGAGCATTTATATGAAGATAGTGCTAGGCCACACTTACTTCCTCTCCATATGGTAGATGTTATATGGTCTGCCTAAACCCTATCTAGTTTTGTGCCAGAACATTCGAAATTCGACATTCAAGTTGAATAAGGGCACACCTTGAGCAGTATGAATGGTAGAATTAGAAAAGTAGAAAAGTATACAAATATTAATACACAGATCGCTTGGCACATGAACACTGGATTCTTGTGTTATCAATCAATCAAGTCTGTACATATGAGAACAATTTTTACTTGGGAGGAACTGAAAAATGTTTCAAATATAAGTTTTTTAGATACGAATCAGCCGTGTTTACCTCCGCCTTTAAGAAATGAAACGCCATGTTTTTTAAACATGGCTTTTGCTGTTCAAGCAGCCTCCCAACATCAACGCCAGTGATGGTTTGTTTTTGCTTTGGCGACTTTCAACATGCAGCGCATTATTAGATAAGGAATTCATAATAGTCAACACGTTTTTAAACTGGCTTACATATTGTTTATTTTCCTTGAACCAACAAACTTTAAGATAGTCGTTCATTTCCCAAAGCAGTTAGTTCACTTTTTTCGTTTTCTAGAAAAACAATCTTTCCGGTTTCACACATGTGCCTAATTCTTTTCAACAAATACTCTAAAATGCAGTTAAAGTAAAACATAATGGCCTCGATATAGCACAAACTGTTCTTCAGTAACTTTGAGCCATTTTAAAATAACACACCTAAAAACACAGTGGTCACACCCGGAGCCGCAGTCAAAAGACAACCTTTTGTGCGGCTAGCTTCGAACCAACAATGACGAAGCGCCTTCACGTGACGCCTCAATGCAACGCTGCAGCACAATCGAGAATTTTCAAAACATTTGCTGACGCAGGTCGTGGCCGCGTGCCTGCCCGTGAGCCTGTGTTTTTATGATTTTTTGCTGGTCGAACACCCAGTTGCAACCGAGAGCGCCTGGCCTGCGCTGTTCCAGTGAACGAAGGCCGCAAGCCGTAAATTAAGTGATCAGGTTTAGCCCGTTCTGCCTGTCTGTGTACAATGTTTGTAGGTAGATATTAGTCAGAATAAGTGTGCGGAATTTATGTCATTTAAATTGAGAGGAGAGAAAGAGAAAGTGAGAGAGAGAGAGAGAGAGAGAGAAGAGAGGAGAGGGGAGAGAGGCGTGTGTGTGTGTGTGTGTGTGTGAGTGTGTGTTATGTGTGTGTGTGTGTGTGTGTCGTGTGTGTGTGTGTTGTGTGTTCGTGTATGTGTGTGTGTGTGAGAGAGAGAGTGTGTTTGTTGTGCTGAAATGTGCGTGTGTGTGTGCGTGAGTGCGGCGAATAAGACCGAAAATAGAAATTAGTGCGGATTTTATGTCAAATATAGGACATAGTATTAAAAGACAAGCAAAGTTTAGTAAATTCCCGTATTAAAAGATTAAACCCTACACAGTAGTATGGTTGTTTGGTAGTAATCTGTTATTTTGGTTATTGAAGTCCTACTTGTCAGAGAGAACTAATAAATGCGCTTTTAGCCCACTTTCGCAAAAAACTTGTTGGAGGAGAAGTGATGGGTGAACAGACTTTCTCTGTTCTCTAAAAGTCTTTGCATGCGCCAAAAAAACTACAAGCGTGTTGAGAATAATATTCGATAAATATTTTTAAGACTGTGACAAAATGGCATGGAGTACCATCGTACACCCACCTTTCCCTTACATTAAATAACCACCTTTACGAAATACTATGATATTGCTTTTTTTCCATGTTGCCTTTCAACTTGCCAATGATCCCAGCGGTTTACGGTGCAAGCTTTTCAATTGCGTTTGAAACCTATAACAGTTTCAGACAATCAAAAAACATCGTTCGGCCAACAGAAGGATAAACATTCAACTGTCGTTTCGAGCGTTAATGAAGCCACCTGTTTACCATTGTTGTTGACATCAAAGAGCAAATCTCATTAATTAAACAAATCTATGATTTCTTCTCAAGAGCTATCTCTTTAATAAACTAAAGAAAATAAGATAGGGCTGCATTGCATCTCCCGGCTTGACTACTTTCCAGAAAACAATCTAACTATAGTCAGTTGGGTTTTGCTCCACAACGACTCTGTCTTACTCTATCATACATACTTCTAATAATCTATGGAGTTTACTTTAATACCATTTGTGGTAATTGGGCCAGAGGAGGGATTCTATTATTGGAGTCTAAGCTTTTTCGAAAATCTATAAAAAGCTACGTACAACTTCCTATTTTAGAAACTGCTTACTGAACAGTGCAAGCAATGTAAAACATGTGATAATAGTTGAGTAACCCTCTTAAAGCCTGCTTGAAAATCCACTGTGGTATCATTTTCTCTCCCATTATTGCAGATTCGATTATATAAATAATTGTCACCCAAAGATTTTACTACTATTATCACTAATAGGAGATCACTCTGTTATGTAGGGGTTATAACATTGCCCTTTTAATAACTGGCAAAATAATGGATTCAGTCACGTTTTCTGGAAACGTACCTTTATCAAATAATGTATTAAACAATTTCAGACTAGGAAGTTGCATTACTGGCCAGAAAGCATGTTTATATGGTTCACCAATATGACGGTCAGGGCCAGCCCGCTTGCGATTTTTCAATTTTCTACACGCTATTACGACTTCTTCTTGCGGATTGGACGTATTCAAGTAACTGTCGTTGTTGCATCAGGTGTTTGGTACACACACACGTTAGTTCTAAAATTCAGACTCTAGTTGAGCCTGGAAATGTTGAAAACAATGTTTCAATACTACATGTTATTCCTGGGGCTCTTTTCTTTTGAAAGAAATCCTCTGAACAGCTATCCCAAATTCCTTTTGGACAGTTTTATAGATGTACAAGTTTTGAACTAAAGAAACTGTTGAAGTATTTCTTTTCTCTTTCAATTAAATGTTTTTACTTCTCGCATAGCAAAACTGAGTTTGCAATTTTTGTCCCTCGATTCTTTAAAGTGCGACGACTGTTTCGAAGTTCCACCTCATTGTTTTTTTTTACTGGCATCACATTCTTTTTCTTTACCAGTCACAGGCTACTTTGTTACTATTAATATGTATACTTCTTCTCATGCAGTCTGCCACTTTCCTTCATGCCCATAATTTAACGTGTTTAGCGCATAATTTTATATCCACATCTAATATATTATAGGAAACTCTTTCTTTGTACGAATTCCCTCACTACATAATATAATACTGAAACACTAGCGTGTTCATCATGTCCAGATGAGTTTTTCAATACAAAATTTTCTATATTGTTACTGGCATGTTCAGTTTTTTTATCTGGGAAAAGATAGAAAAGCGAATTACGGGTAAATGGTCAGTATTATGCGTTCCCTAAAAATTAAGCATACATGAATTATACAAAGAGCGAATAGATCTTTAGAAAATATAAAATAATCGACAAACACTGGCACACAGTTCAGACATGTATGTTTAGCGACCTTCAAGGTCACCTTTACTACGCCATTGAGAACTGCACAGATCTAATGGCAGTGCACACATTCAGTAGCAATTTACCATAATAATTACAATGTACAGTCTTCTGGTGTTCGATTAATACACGAGGTGGCCGGCTATGGAATTGCTCATCATGAACTTCTTTCACAGATATGTCTTGTGAAAAGGTTAGAGGTTATTGCTATTGAGGTTACAATTTAATCATAACATAAAATCCCTAGGTAACAATATATCATGGAGAGACAATAATTCAAGTGAGCTTAATACCATTATCCATATCTAATTGGGACTAAAAAGGAGAACCTTCGGACGGTATAGGAATAAAAGTACAACACATCCTTATCTATTCCAATAATTTTTATCGATAGAAACACACCAAAAGTTTGAATGATTAACGTCGATGATTTTAACATGGGAGACAATTCTTTTCTGAATAACCAAAATCACTCCGCCTGAACGCCTCCCTTGTTTAGAAAATTTAACTGAGATTTTCAAAATGACTTCATAACCAACAAACATATCAGCACGGACATTCGTCCATAAATGTTTCAATCAAACCATTATGAATCAAACTCGCAAATAAACGACATAAAATCACAGTCGGTTAGTTAGAAATAAGCCATTTTACATTTCCCCCATCGACAGGGAAGAAAAAGGTTCTTTTCATCTGTACACGCCTGTGCGTGCTCGTTTTGGCACGTGTTTTTCACAGTTTGTTCGGAATACCTTCTGACCACAAAACGGTTCAACGCTGACATGCCACAAGGACACAGTAGAGAGAGAGAGAGAATCGAGTGACGAGAAGATGAGAGAGAGACGAATCAGATGAGAAGAGAGAGGAGAGAGCGAGAGTGGGTTGAATTTTATAATGAAAGGAAAACAGTATGGAAAGAGGTAAAACGCAAAAATCAGAGAAAGATAAACACCCAGACTTATTTTTTCTTCTGTTTTTGTCCCCCTCTCAGTTTTTTTCTTCCTCATCCCTATTTCTTAATGCTCTCTCCCCTGTCTGTTGTCTCTATCTCTGTAGATTTAAGAGGTAAATACTTTTTGACCTCATACTAGAAATGTTCTTTAACCTATCCTTGGCTTCTATATAATTGACACAAAATTGAAAGAGGGGAATTGTAAACTCACTCTGTAGCTATGTTCATTTTCAAAAAGCACTAAACGAAGATTACTACTTGTTACAGTTAAAACACAAATGCCAGAGTTTAATTTCAGGAAGAACATTTGTTTATGCAGTATTTTTTTCATAACTGTCAGTAATGCGCCGAAAGCACGTGTGTGTTTCTACTTTTGTTTTGACTCATTTGCTGATAGGGCCGGTGGACTTTGCATTTATAATTTGTTTGAGTTGAGTTGAGTTGAGCTGAGTTCTCTCTCTCTCTCCTCTTCTCTCTCTCTCCTCTCTCTCTCTCTCTCCCTCTCTCTCTCTCTTCTTCTCTCAAATGCACACACAACACACACTCCACACACACACACACACACACACACACACACACGCACCACGTACGCACGCACGCACGCACGCACGCACGCACGCCCGCCGCACAAACACTACACACTACACACACACACGCGCGCGCGCACACACCACTCACAACTTTTTCTGCATTGATTGTTTACTTCTTTCCTCAATTTCTGTGCATTGTACTTTCTTACGGAATGCACTTGGACTTAATGGCGGGGAATGTGATCTAAGCTGACAGGACATTATATTTTGCTTTTTAGTTGTCGAAATCAATTTCAGCAGTGATGAAAAATTCGTAAGGGCTCACATGTGGTTTACATTGGGAAGAAAGCAATCAAGAACAAACAGAAAGAGAGGAGATCCAAACTGACTAGTTTTCAAAAACACACCCGTCTTCTCTCACCCTTTGAATGTCCACTTTATTTTCACGAACTGTTCCCTTAATTCCTTGCAACATCAGGCAGAAGCACGTATTCTAATACTCCTTCATGTCACTCCAGGCGTGAAACTGCATGTTCACGCTGCACGAGGATTATTTCGTGAACTGAGTCTGCAGTTGCTGTGGTGTAAATAATATATATATATAATTTATATATATATATTATATATATATATATTATATATATATATATATATATTACTATATTTTATTATATATATATATATAATATATATATAAACTGGTGATGGGAAAAATGTGTCAAAACTCCATCAAAACTCAGGTAGAAATAAACACACAAAAAAACACACACACACCACCCCACCACACACACCCCCCCCCCCCCCCCCCCCCACACACACACACACCACACACACAGTGAATTTATGAAGGAAATGAAAATGAATAAAACTGACACGCACTTAGAAGTATATTCGTGACGATCCTCTAATAGTCACGATAATGTACAAATATTTTTTTTTTTGTAATAGGCAGTATGTACATATGTCTTAGTGACTCTCATGGTCCCCTAATCGCGGGCATATTGCTGAATCATTACAAGATCCTCCAACTTCTAGTCGTTATGTTTAAGTGTATAGAGTAACGCTTTCTGTAGTTGCCCCCCCACCTGAGAAAAAACCCCCCCACCCTAAAAAGTTTGAAAAAATTTCTGTTTACTAATTATTGCTAAGGGACGAGCATGGGCCCTCTCAGAACCGTGCAGGACTCTGTCAGAGATATTGGGTGGCAGGGGTCCTGGATGACTGACATCAATAGGTTTCTGTCTATCAAAACATGGCTCAGCAGATCTGTCTATGAAAACCAAGGACTTCAGTATGTATGTCTAAGAAACAAGGACTTAGTATGTCTGTCTATGACAGACAGACAGACAGACAGAACAGACAGACAGACAGACAGAAGACAGACAGAAGACAAAAAAGATAGGGACAGAGACAGAGACAGGGAACAAAGCACGGAAAAGAACAGTAGGTTGGTGTTGTCATTTTCCAAATTCCTTGGAGAGCACACATCACCTTCCTCAGAGGACTTTGTTGGTTTTGAAGATCATATAGACACACCAAAACGATTATGATGATCACCCCCCCCCCCCCCCCACACACACACACACACACACACACACACATCCAAAACCACACGCACATTACATACAGAGAGAGAGAGAGAGAGAGAGAGAGAGAGAGAGAGAGAGAGAGAGAGAGAGAGAGAGAGAGAGAGAGAGAGAGAGAGAGAGAGAGAGAGAGATTCAAATGATTTATTCATATAACAGGCCAAGGCCCCTAATGAGGGGTGTGTGAACACATAAGTACAATAGTTACATGAAATCAAATTACGGAACGAAACAAAAATAATTGAAGGGTAATTTCAAGAAGTGAAAATTTCTCTATACTTAAAGGCCTTGTACAAAACAAAGAAAAATTCTTAACAACTTCTGCAGAAGTAGATGAACAAAAACATTAAATGAAAAGAAAAAGACAACAAACGATTATGATGATCACTCAGCCATATACACGCCCCCCCCCCCCCCCCCCACCCACCCTTCCCCCCCCCCCCCCCACACACACATCCAAAACCACACGCACATACATAGAGAGAGAGAGAAGCACCATGTTTACCATTGTTGATTACATCATCACTGGGAATCAAATTAAACTGAGTCTACTTTGTTCATCTTATTATTATTTTTATTAGTTCAGTGGTTTATTTGCTGTTACGTGTTTTAGGTGTCGCTATGAAAAGACATTAAATAAACCACTGAACTGAACTGATACAAATAATAATAAGGTGAACAAAGCAGGCTCAGTTTAAACAAGAATGGCTGTCTGTAATACTTAGGCTTAATAAACTGTTCTCTGATGCTCATGAGAACTGGACAGGACAGGACGAAGTGTAATTCGGTTTCAACTGATTTTTTACATAAAGGACAAAGCATATCATAATCATTACATATGCGATATCTAAAATAATGAGTGGCCAGTGCAGATATTCCTAATCTGAACTTTGCTGTTACATGTTTTGGTGCCTGTCCATATCTAAGGTTAAATACGTTTTCAAATCATGAACATCACAAACGTTCCTGTATAAATCAAATCTGTCACTGTTATGAATATGATCAGTCCATTTCTGCCATCTGCAGTCAACCAATCGTTGACGGAAAAACACATACAAACTCTTTAGTATTACCAACCCCTTGATTCAGCCAAACAAATCCAAATCCGTATTCAAATAGACAAAGGCGCACTTTGGACATCCAGTTACTTTTGCCTTTAGCATCTAAGTCATACAACATATTATACGCCTTACGAGGAATTCTAAAGTCTTCCATTTGTAGCTGTTTCAGCCAGTAGCGGATACATTTGACAGCAGAGGTAATGTAAATGGGAAATCGATTAGTTTCACCGTAAATTAGATCATTTGGAGTCCGTCTATCTACACCAAGAAACCTTTTCAGAGCAAACATTTGAACAGATTCACACTAGATAGCCGCTTTTTCTAGTCCTCATAGCTCAGAGCCGTACTGTACATCGGTTGAACCTGGGAATCAAATAGCTTAAAAATAACGTGAATGAAGAATTATTAAGAACATGTAACTTTTTCATGATACAAAGCACAACATGTTTTCGCTTTACTAGAAAGGTCTTTGCATGCGCCAACAAAACTCAAGCGTGTTGAGAATAATATTCCTAAATATTTATAAGCATTGACAACTGGCATAGGAGTACCATCGTACACCCACCTTTCCCTTACACTTAAATAACCACCTTTACGAAATACTATGATATTGCTTTTTTCCATGTTGACTTTCAACTGCAATGATCCAGCGGTACGGTGCAAGCTTTTCATTGCGTTTGCAACCCTATAACAGTTTCAGACATCAAAACAACATCGTCGGCCAACAGAAGGATAAACAATTCAAAGCGTCGAGCGATAATGAAGCACCATTTTTACCATTGTTGATCACATCAAACAAATCTTTGATTACATCAAGAGCTAACTCATTAATAAACAAAAGAAAATAAGATAGGGCTGCGTGCATCTCCCTGCTTGACTCCTCTAGAACAATTAATATAGTCAGTAGGTTTCGCTCCACAACGACTCTGTTCTTACTCTATCATACATACTTCTAATACATCTATGGAGTTTACCTTTAATACCATTTTTTGTCATAATGGGCCAGAGGAGATTTCTATTAATGGAGTCAAACGCTTTTTCGAAATCTATGAAAGCTACGTACAACTTCCTATTGTTAGAAAACTGCTTCTGCACAAGTGCAAGCAATGTAAACATGTGATCAATAGCTGAGTAACCCTTCTTAAAGCCTGCTTGATAATCACCTGTGATATCATTTTCCTCTACCCATTCTTGCAGTCGATTATAAATAATTGTCCCAAAGATTTTACTACTAATATCACTAATAGAGATCCCTCTGTAATTGTTGGGGTTATTAAACATCGCCCTTTTTAAAAATTGGCAAAATAACTGATTCAGTCCAGTTTTCTGGAAACGTACCTTTATCAAATAATATATTAAACAATTTCAGAAGGAATTGCATTACCTGATCAGAAGCATGTTTAAATAGTTTCACAATAATGCCGTCAGGGCCAGCCGCCTTGCAATTTTTCAATTTTCTACACGCTAATACGACTTCGTCTTGCGTAATTGGTCGATTCATGTAACTGTCGTTGTTGACATCAGGTGTTTGGTCAACACACACGTTACGTTACTAACATCAGACTCTAGTAGAGCCTGGAAATGTTGAAACCATGTTTCAATACTAATGTTATTCCTGGGCTGTTTTCTTTTGAAAGAAATCCTCTGAACAGTATCCCAAAATTCCTTTTGACAGTTTATAGATGATACAAGTTTTTGAACTAAAGAACTGTTGAAGTATTTCTCTTTTCTCTTCAATAAATGTTTATATTATCGCCTAGCAACTGAGTAAGCATTTTTGTCCTCGATCTTTAAAGTGCGACGACTGATACGAAGTAACCTCATAGTTTTTCTTTTACTGGCATCACATTCTTTATCATACCAGTCACCAGGTACTTTGTTACTATAACATGTATAACATCTTCTCATGCAGTCTGCACTTTCCTTCATGCCATCATTAAACGTGTTTAGCGCATAATTTATATCCGCATCTAATAAACTTATTGCAACATCTATCTTTGTACGAATTCCATCACTACATAATGTACTACGAAAACACACTAGCGTGTTCATCATTCCAGATGAGTTTTTCTATAACAAAATTTTCTATCTTGTTACTGGCATGTACAGTATTTTCTTTAGGAAAAGCAATAGAAAGCGATACAGGTAAATGGTCAGAATCTATGCGTTCTAAAACATTAAGCATACATGAATCATACAAAGAGCAAAAAGTTCTCTAGAAAATATGAAATAATCGACAACACTGGCACCAGTATCAGACATGTATGTATAGCGACCTTCAAGGTCACCTTTACACACGCCATTGAGAATGCACAGATCTAAAGCAGTGCACACATTCAGCAGCAATTTACCATAATTATTCAATGTACAGTCTTCGGAGTGTCGATTAATACAGAGAGGCCGGCTATGGAAATGCTCATCAAGAACATCGTTCACAGATATGTCTTGTGAATTGTTAGAGGTTCTGCTATTGAGGTCACCATTTAATATGACATAAACATCCCTAGGTAACAATAAATCAATGACACATTCTTCAAGTAGATTAATACCATTATCAATATCAAAATGGACATAAAAAGGAGAACCTTCCGGAGGTATATAGGAACAAAAGTACAACACATCCTTGTCTATTCCAAATAATCTTTTATCGATCAAGAACACACAAAAGTTTGAATGATTAACGTCGATGATTTTAACAAAGGGAGACAAATTCTTTTCTGAATTAAACAAATCACTCCGCCTGAACGCCTCCCTTGTTTAGAAAATTTAACTGCAGATTTACAAAAGACTTCATAACCAACAAACATATCAGCACGACATTCGTCCATAAATGTTTCAATCAAACATATGAAATCAAAACTCGTAAATAAACGACATAAAATCACAGTCGGTTAGTTTAGAAAATAAGCCATTCACATTCACGACAGGAAAGAAAAAGGTTTCTTTTCATCTGTACACGCTGTGCCGTTCACTTTTTTGCACGTGTTTTTCACAGTTTGTTCGGACTCACCTCTCTGACCCACAAAAAAACGGTTCACCGCTGACACTGCCACAAGTGACAGAGAGAGAGAGAGAGAGAGAGAGGAGAGAGAGAGAGAGAGAGAGAGAGAGAGAGAGAGAGAGAGAGAGAGAGAGAGACAGAGAGAGAGAGACAGAGAGAGAGAGAGAGAGAGGAGAGAGAGAGACAGAGAGAGAGGAGAGAGAGAGAGACAGAGAGAGAGAGAGACAGAGAGAGAGAGAGAGACAGAGAGAGAGACAGAGAGAGAGAGAGAGACAGATGAGAGAGAGAGAGAGAGAGAGAGAGAGGAGAGAGAGGAGAGGGAGAGAGAGAGGAGAGAGAGAGAGAGAGAGAGAGAGGAGGGGAGAGAGAGAGAGAGAGAGAGGAGAGAGAGAGAGAGAGAGAGAGAGAGAGAGTTGAATTAGATAATGAAAAGGAAAACAGTAAGGAAAGAGGAAACACGCAATAAACAGAGAAAGATAACACCCAGACTTATTTTTTCTTCGTGTTTTGTCCCCCTCTCAGGTTTTTTCTTCCAATCCCTATTTCGTAATGCTCTCTCTCCCTGTCTGTCTGTCTCTAACTCTGTAGATTTAAGAGGCAAATACATTTTGCCTCATACTAGACATGTTCTTTAACTATCATT
The DNA here is from genome assembly GCA_018398815.1 of Conus ventricosus. NCBI lineage: Eukaryota > Metazoa > Mollusca > Gastropoda > Neogastropoda > Conidae > Conus > Conus ventricosus. The sequence goes on along the minus strand of JAFLJL010017296.1, from coordinate 17,129 downwards.
GCTTCTTAAATGCAAAATGAAAAGAGAATTGTAACTCACTCTGTAGCTATGTTCATTTTTAAAGCACTAAAACGAAGATTACTACTTGTTTCAGTTAACACACAAATGCCAGAGTAATTTCAGAAGAACATTTTGTTATGCAGATATTTTCTTCATAACTGTCAGTATATGCGCCGAGCACGTGTGTGTTCTACTTTTGTTTTTGACCTCATTGCTGATAGGTCGGTGGCCTTTGCAATTAAATTGTTTGAGTTGAGTTGAGTTGAGTTGAGTTGAGTTCTCTCTCTCTCTCTCTCTCCCCTTTTCTCTTCTCTCTCTCTCTCTCTCTCTCTCTCTCTCTCTCTCTCTCTCCAGTTTGCCTTGACAATTTTTTTCTTCTTATTCGTTCAGTCAGACCTTACTTGTTAGTCTGTAAGAGCTTTGTCTGCTTGTTATTATCATTGTGTGTTTAGTGTGTTATAGTATTGACTATAACAGATATGACAGAAGACAACAACCCTTGGCTGAAAGAGATGGACTTAGAGTTGGGCATCTCAATGTCAACCATGCGATTAACAAAATGACTGAAATAGCATCAGTCATATCAAATTCGGGAAAAAAATTTCACATATTTGGATTTTCGGAGTCGCATCTGTCCAGTATCATATCAATAACGACACTGCAATCCCAGGTTATAATGTTGTTCGTAGAGATCCTAAACAAAACATGGAAACTGGTATTATTGTATATCTTCATCAGTCAGTAAAATTTCAGAGGATCCATTTTTTAGAACAATTTAACGTAGAAACAATCTGGATTGAGATCCAGCTGAAATTTAATAAGCCTATACTTATATGTTTTCTGTACAGAAATCCAGCTGAACATGTCGACTGGGTTGACCGTTTCATGTTAATGATGGAAAACGCACATGACAAATCGAAAGACATCATGATATTAGGGGATTTTAATATAGATCTACAAAAATCAAATAAACAGTGGAACTATGTTTTTGAGTCACTTGGTCTTACTCAGCTAATCAAAACTCCTACAAGGGTCACTGAGATTTCAGAAACACTGATAGATCATTTATATGTTACAAATCCAGAAACTATTCTTGAGACAAGTGTGCCTGTTTATGGATGCAGTGATCACTTCCCGATTTGTTGCACTTGGTCAAAAAAGGGTATCAAAATTCCAAGGTTAAACCATAAAACGATTACCTTTAGAAACTTTTCAAAATTTGATCGTGACAAATTTATCTCTGACCTTTTAAATTCACCTCTAAATATAGTGTATCAATTATATAGAACCCAATCAGGCTCTGGAAGCTTGGTACTCCATCTTCTATAGTATATACAATAAACATGCCCGCTCCAAACCAAAAGAGTCAAATATCGGATAAAACCTCCTTGGCTAACAAATGAGATACAGAACGCTATTTACCAAAGAGAGTACCTGTTAAAAAATGGCCCTCGTGAAAAATTTATAAAAAACAAAGAAATAAAGTAACTTCTCTCATTAGAGCAGAAAAAAAGAAATATTTTTCAAACTTAATTAGTGAAAAGAAAGACAGCAAGTCCGTATGGAAAGCCACCCATGGATTAACAAATAAACATGTTTCCTCTGCTCCAAACATAATGAATGATATATCTGCCAGTAAACTAAATCACCATTTTACAACAGTAGCAGATCAAATAATTCATGATGATAAATCAATGATAATGACCTAAAGAATTACAAAAATACTGCAGGGGAAAAAATATCCATTCAGATTTAGATATCAGCCATCTAGATGTTCATTCTGTTTTCGTGTCCCTTAGGCGATTGAAACAGACAGCCACTCGTGGAATTGACGGTATAGATAGTAAAATTCTAAAGCTCTCCGCGCCCGTTATCGCAGAAACGTTAACTTACATTTACAACCTCTGTATAGATAAACAATGCTTTCCAGATACCTTAAAAAAGGCAAAAATCATACCAATACACAAATCAGGAAACACTACTGATCCATCAAATTATAGACCTATTTCGATTTTATCAGTTCTTTCTAAGCCCTTAGAACTCCACATCAATAAGTGTCTCCACTCCCATGCAGTAAAATACGATTTAATCCACCAAATCAATCAGGGTTCAGAGAAAACCATTCGTGC
>JAFLJL010017296.1:0-7500 GCA_018398815.1 Conus ventricosus | reverse complement strand
TGGTTGTTTGGTTGGATGGTTGGTTGGTTGCTGGCTAGCTGGTTGACTACTTGGTTGGCTGGTTGGTTGGCTGGTTGGTCGGTTGGCTAGCTGGTTGGTTGGTTGGTTGGTTGGTTGGTTAGCTGGTTGTTTGGTTTGCTGGTTGGTTGGTTGGTTGGTTGGACATTTGGTTGGGCGAATAGTTAGTTGGTTCAACAATGCACAATTACGATAATGTGTCAGAATGGATACGGTCGGTTTATTGATCTGGTTTTTGAATGAGAGTTATCTGGCTGGTTTGTGCATGACTTGGAATTCTGCATGTCGAAAGCACTGCCACAGATAAGAGCTTCCAAAGCGGTGAATTTGGATGAAGACAACTATGCATGGGTGGAGAATAGACATTATTTTTTCTTCATCTTTGCACTTGAACTAACAGAAGACAAAAGGCAAGTGGTCGACAGCCAGAGAGAAAAGAGAGAGAGAGAGAGAGAGAGAGAGAGAGAGAGAGAGAGAGAGAGAGAGAGAGAGAGAGAAGAGAGAGAGAGAGAGAGAGAGAGAGATCACTCAGATATGAAAAGGACGACCATGACGTGTTTTTGACAGATAAAAGACTCGAACACAAAGACTGGAAGAGAGAGAGAGAGAGAGAGAGAGAGAGAGAGAGAGAGAGAGAGAGAGAGAGAGAGAGAGAGAGAGAGAGAGAGAGAGAGAGAGAGAGAGAGCGATCACAGATGACACTTAGACCTTGGAACTATCATTAAATATGTATTACTCAATTTATCACCCACAATACATTTCTTGAGGGGAGAAACATCTTCAACAGTTCATCGAACATGTTAACACAGATATGCACATACTTCAGATAATTTCAGTAAGTAAACCAGTTTGTATGAATTCGAAATCTTCGCTGTCACTTGTGTTCAATCAGCTACATCCATTGCAGTCATAACTGATGAATAGTTCAGCTACCTCGGCTGCTGCCATCCCTAGTTGGTGCTGTTCTACTGACGATGCCATGATTCTGAAACGTTCGGTGCAAATCGATACAAACCAGCAGATTGGCCATACACAGCAGCGTCTTCACGCCGTAACTTTCAGGAAACGTTTCAGATGAGAAGGGAAAAAAAGGGGGAAAAGAGGAAAACAGATATCAGTAGTGCTGGGATAACCGAACAGGGATTCCATAGCGCCAACAGATGACTGTGAACGTTTGATTGTCTCCTTAGGAGAAGCTGCCACGCTGGAAGACCGTCTATTAACTGACCATGGCGTTGGACTGCAGCAGATGTACTCCCATACAGGGCAGAAAGATGTCTGTCATCTGACTGCCCTTCACCCCTCTTCTAGGCACAGCAACAACACGAACCTTCTTTCATCGAAAACATACTACCCAAGTTTGTGTCTGAACCCGTACTTCTATGCAAGATAACCTCTTGACTGTGGGGTTTTGTTTTGGGTTTTGTGTGTTTTGGGGGGTTGTGTGCGCGTTATGTGGGTGGCCTTTTGTCTAAACTAACTACTAAAATTTTTTTGGGTTTTTGACAAACTCCCTTAAAATTTTCCCATTTTTCTTTTTTTTTTTTCTCTCTCCCTTTCCTTTTTTTTTTCTTTTTTTTTTGATGTTGTTGTAAAATCATTTTTCCCTCCTTTTGTCGCTAATCCAAAATTCAAACGTACGTGTGTGGGGATTGCATGCGTACGTGCCCAGGGGTTTGTGTAGGGCGTGCTTTGCTTGGGTGTGTGTGTTGGTGTGGGGTTTTGTTTTGTGGGGGGGGGGGAGAGTGCGTCCCATGCGTGCGTGCTTTGTTTGTCCCGTGCGTGCGTTTTTGTGCGCGGGGTTGTGCGTTGTTGGGGCGGTGCTGTGGGGCTGTGTGTGTGCGTGCGTGGGAAAGTGCCGTTGCGCCCCGGGCGGGGGCGGGGGGAGTGTGGGCTGTGTGTGTTTTTGGGGGTTTTTGGGGGTTTTTTTGTTGTGTGTGTGTGTTGGGGTGGGTGTGGGGGGGTTTGGGGCCCGTTGGTGGGGGTGGTGTTGTTGTTGGGTTGGTAAGTGAGATGTGGAAAAAGGGGGAAATTTTAAAAAAAAGGGGGACAAAAGGGAAAAACCCTTAAAAACCAAAAAAACATCAAATTTGCCTGGAGGGTCAGAATAAAAAAAATACAAAATTTAAAAAACGAAAACGGGGGGTTTAAGCAAAAAAGTGGGGAAAAGGGGGAAAAGATAAAGAAAGGGGAAACACCACAACAAAACCACAACCAACAAACAACAACACCCCACGCCCAGAGGGGGAAGAGGGACAAAAAAAATTCCCGCAGGGAGAAAAAGGAAAAGAGGGAACAGGGGAGAGGGGAAAGCAAACGGGCGGGTTTTAAAAAAAAAAAAAAAAACAAAAAAAAAAACCCACCCCCCCAAACACCCCCCCCCCCCCCCCCCCCCCCCACCCCCGGAGGAGAAAAAAGGAGAGGAGAGAGAGAGAAGGGGAAAGGGGAGAAAAATGGAAGAGAAGAGAGGAGAGAGAGAGGAGAGAGAGACCCGGAAAAGGGACGGGGACAAAACGCAACGGGACAGGAAAAGGAGGGGAGAAAAGACAGACAGACAGACATAGAACAGGGGACAATGACAGAAAATAAAAACAGGGGGACGGAAAAGACATCAAACCCCACAACACACACAACACACACACCAAAACCAAACACACACACCACACCACAAACACACACACCCCCACACTTTTGCACGAAAGAAACGCACGAAAGCATCACCGCCGCGCGCGACGCGCGCACGCGCGCACGCACGCACGCACGCACGCACGCACGCAGCCCCGCAGCACCCCCACACACCACCCCAAAAAGCTCACACGCACGAAAGGGCCCTTGCGCGCATGTATTTGCAGGGGGAAGAGAGAGGAGGGGGGGGGAGAGGGAATTGGGGGAGAGAGAGGGGGGGAAAAAAATTAAAAGGGGGAGAGGGAGGGAGAGAGGGGGAAGAGAGAGGGGGAAGGGGAGAGGGGGAGGGGGAGAGAGAGGGGGAGAAGAGAGAGAAAAAACAGCCAGACACCACCAAGAAACAAGAAAAAACAGAACACAGACAGAAAAAAAGGCGGGCCCAGTCAAGTGGCACATAGACGGGAAGCGGAGAAAAGGGAAACAAAGATGGAAGCAAGCAGAGACAAAAAGAGAGAAAAACACCACCCCCACACCACCACCCCAACACACTAAAACACACACACACCCCCCCACACCCGCACACACACACCAAAACACAACACCCCACACACAACACCCACACACAAACACACACGGGAATTTCTCTTCTCTTCCCCTCCCCTCTCTCTCTCTATCCCCTCCCTTCTTTTCTCTTTTCCCTCGCTCTCTCTCCCTTTTCTCCCCCCTTTTCTCTTTTTTAAACGGGGCCCCGGTTAAATATACACAAACGCGCTTGCGCCCCGCGCGCGCGGGCTCCAGCGCCCCAATTTCCCCAAAAAACAGGAGGTACCAGAGGGGGAAAGAGAGAGGGGGGGGGGGGAGGGAGGGGGACAGGCAGGAGACAGAGACAGAGCCAATAGACAGACGGGCAACATAAAAATTAATAGGACAGACAGCCCAGCCAGACAGGAAAAAATGAACAGAGACAGAGAGACAAAAAACAAAAACAAAGACAGAGAGAGACCCCGGGCCCGACCCTGGCGGGCCCGAAAGATTTTTTAAAATTGGCATTCTGCGTACAACACACAAAACACCACACCCCCACACACACACACCACACCACACACACCAAAACCACACACCACAACAAAGAGAGGGGTGAGAGAGGAGAGGGAGGGGGGGAGAGATGGAGAGTTGAGAGAGGAAAAGGGGGGAGAGAAAAGGGGAGAGAGAAAAGGAGGAGAGAGAGGAAAGGGGGAAGGGGAAAAGGGGGAAAGGGAGTGGGAAAAGACAGGCAGAGACAGAGACAAGGGGGTCGGGACAGACAAAACAGGACGGGACAGCCCAAAATTTAAACAGAGAAAAAAAAGAGAAAACAGAGAGGGGAGAGAGAGTAAAATTTCAGACAGAAAAAACAGAGAAAAAAAGGGGAGAGAGAGAGAAAAGGGAGTAGAGAGGGGGGGAGAGAGAGAGGGGAGAGAGGAGAGGAGAGGGGAAAAGAGGGGGAAGAGGACAGACAGACAGACAGACAAAACGACAGATAGATAGCCCAGAACGAAAAAACAGAGAGGAGAGGAGGGGAAGGGGGGCCAGGAAAAAAAATCAAACCCAATTTTTAAATTTTTGAAAAGAGTTTTAAAACAGCCCCGGACGGGGACGCAGACAGACAGTAAGAAAAGGAGAGAGAAAAGTAAAAAATTTTTTTAAAAAAATAGAAATGTTTGATCTTTGTCGGGGAAAAACTGAAGGGGAACAGGGAAACCCTTTTTCAAGTTCAATCCCCCCGTTTCCCACTGATCGGAGCAACCTGGTAACCTGGGGGGAGGGTTTGAGGGGAAAAGGAACAGATGAACGAACACATAAACGAATAAGGGGGGGGCCACGAAACGCACGAGCTCCGTCAGGGAGGAGAAATTTCTTGGAGGTTCTTGACTGGGTTTTGGCACTGAAGTTTGAGGCGCCCAAGGCGGGCATCTGTTTTGGTATTAAAGGGTTGGCTTGTTGTGAGACAAAAACTGAAAAGAGAAAAGAGCCCCCCGAAGTTGCCGTGGAAGCCCCCAGACGTTTGTCCTCAAAGCCAAATCAAGCTGCGGGGAAATTTTTTCCTCACCCCCTCTCGGAAGCCTGCCCCTGTGTTTGTCACGTGGTGCGGGGCCCCGTGCAGGGCATTCGTCTGACAGGGACAAAAACTGCTCCAAACCAGATGACTTTTTGTGTGATGGCCCCCGGGAAAATGCGGCCATGGGAACCTTTTTATCCCAGGTCCCCCAGGGGGGTTTCAGTGGTTGGGTTGGGGAGTCATTAAGTAAAAATTGGCAGTCCAAAAGGGGTCGGGTTCGAATCCCGCCATGGCTCGCCCCAAGATGGGAAAAAAAAGGGGCGCGGGAGGGACATCCGGAGTCATAAAACCGGGGGGTTGTGGGCCCCAACCCCCCCCTAGGGTGTCGGGAAAATAAGGGGCGAAACACTTGTTTAAAGGGGGGCCCTTCTTTTTGGGACTCTCTGTTTGCCACCCCTCCCCACGAGTTTCTTTTTTCTTCTTCTTCTTCTTCTTCTTTTCTTTTTTCTTTTCTTCTTCTTTTTTCTTTTTTTTCTACTACAAACATTCTACTAAAAATATATTTAATACTACTCTTTTTGCTACTACTACTAACTCTACTATTTATATTACTACTGCTGCGGGCTACTACAAAAAATAAAAAACTGTGAAAATAATAATGATAATAAAAAAACCCAAAAAAAAATGAAAACAACAAAAAAAATTTAATAATAATAATAATAAAAAAATTTTTAAAAATTTTAATAATAAATAATAAAAATTAAAATAATAATAGTGTTTCAGATAGAATTTTTCCCAAAACTTGTCCCCGTTGTGTGTGTGTGTGTGTGTGTGTGTTGTTTTTGGTGTGTGTGTGTTGGGGGTTTGTGTGTGTTTTGTGTGTGTTTGTGTGTGTGTTGTGTTTTGTGTTGTGGGGTGTGTGTGTGTTTGGGGGTGTGTGTGGGGGGTGTGTGTGGTTTGGTGTGTGTGTGGTGGTTTTTGTGTGGGGGGTTGGGGTTGTGTGGTGTTTGTTGTTTTTTTGGGGGTTTTTGTGTGTGTGTTTGGTTGGGTGGGTTTTGGTTGTTTAAATTTTCCAATTAGGTTTTTAAATGAAAAGAAAATTTAAACCTTTAAAAATTTACAAAAAGGGGGGGAAAAGGGGAAAAAAAATTTGGGGGGGAAAAGGGGGAAAAGAAATTGAAATTTGAAGAAAGGGGAAAAAGGGAAGCCAAACGCAAGGAAAAGAAAATTTTCAAAAAAACAACCCAAAAAGAGAGGAGGAGAGAAAATGATGGGGGAAAAGGTTGACGAGGGAGGGGGGGAGGGGGGAGAGAGAGAAGAGGAGGGAGGGAGGGACAGAAAGGAGAGGAGGGGAGATAGAGAAGAAGAGAGAAAAGGGGGGAAGAAGAGAGGGGGGAAAAGGGGGAAGAGAAAAGAGGGGAGAGAGGGGAGAGAGAGAAAAGAGTGGAAGAGAGAGAGGAGAGAGGGGGTTTGAGAGAGAGAGTGAGAGAGGGAGAGGGGGGAGAGAAAAGGGAAGAGAGAGTGAGAGAGAATAAAAGGGAAGTACATTTTAACAGGGGTCTACGTTTGCATGGCATTGCTTCCCCCCCCCCCTCCCCAAAAAAAAAAAAAAAAAAACAAAAAAAAAAAAAACCCCTCTCGGGCCAGTTTGAGATTTAAAAAGGGAACCCAAAAGGGCCCCAAAGCCAGACACTCGCCTTTTTTAAAACCCGGGGATATTAAAGGTTTCCAAAAAGGGTCGCGTTTGGCCAAAAATGGAGAGGGCCTTTAAAGGACTGTTTTTTGGGCCCCCCCCCCGGAAAAAAAAGGGAAAAAAACTGCAAAGATGTTCTCCCCTTTTTTTCTCTCATCCACCCTTTCGCAAGTCTGTCTGCATGCCCCTTGACTGTCTGTCTAGCCGTCGTCCGTCCGTCCGTCCGCCCGGGTTTCTCTCTCTCTTCTCTCCCCTCCCCTCTCTCTCTCTCCTCCCCTCTCCCCTCTTTTCTCTCTCTCCTTTTCTCTCTCTTTTTTTGTTCTCTCTTTTTCCTCTCTTTTCTCTTCCCCTCTCTCTTTTCCCCCTCTCTCTCTTCTCCCCTCTCTCTCCTCTCTCTCCCCTCTCTCTCTCTCTTCTCGTTTTTTTGTCATCCCCCCTCCAACCCCCACTCCAACCCCCCGACCCTTACCTCACACCTGCCCTTTCCCTTTTTCCCCCCCCCCCCCCCCCCCCCCCCCCCAACCCCCCCCCCCCAATTTTTCGCTTTTTAAAAAATACGGTATCGTTTAACTTTATTTTATCCTATCTACAATAAAATTGATTTTGTTTTCCCCTTTTTTAACCCCCCCCCCTACCCCCTTGATTTGGGCAGAAGGCCTAGCTCAAAAAAAAATTTTTGGGTTTTGGGTCGGGGTTTCTTCTTCTCCCTCTCTCTCTCCCCCCTATCCCCTCTCTTTTCCCCTTTTCTTTCCTCTCTCTCTCCTCTCCCCCTTCTTCTTCTTCTTTTTTTCTTTTTTCTTTTCTTCTTCTTCTTCTTCTTCTTTTTTTTCTTCTTCTTCCTTTCCATTTTTCCCAAAAAGTTTCAAAACATAAAGGGCCCCCGGCAAAAATCAAAAAATGCGGTCTTTTTGCTATTTTGAAAATGCCCAAAGGTTGCCGCAAGGAAAACCCATAAATTTCAACTTAAAACCTGCGAGGGCCCGGCCCCAGCGCGGTCATCATTGCTGGAAGCTCGGGTCGGGGAAATGGTTGACAGAGGGGGAAAACTGACCTTAATGGAACTCACGTGGGGCCCCCTTTGATATAGAAACGGCCATCTTTGGAACGTCACGTGTGGTTCTTGATC
>JAFLJL010017295.1:2500-15000 GCA_018398815.1 Conus ventricosus | reverse complement strand
GTGTCCCACCAGTGCCCAACCAGTGTCCAACCAGTGTCCCACAGTCTCCCACCAGTGTCCCACCAGTCTCCCACCAGTCCCCCCACCAGTGTTCCACCAGTACCCCACCAGTGTCCCCCCAGTGTCCCACCAGTCTCCCACCCGTGTTCACCAGTCTCCCACCAGTCTCCCACCAGTGTCCCACCAGTCTCCCACGTGTCCCACCAGTGTCCAACCAGTGTCCAACCAGTGTCCAACCAGTGTCCTACCAGTCTCCCACCAGTCTCCCACCAGTGTCCACCAGTGTCCAACCAGTGTCCCACCAGTTTCCCACCAGTGTCCCACCAGTCTCCCACCAATCTCCCACGAGTGTCCAATCAGTGTCCCCCCAGTCTCCCACCAGTCTCCCACCAGTGTCCAACCAGTGTCCTACCAGCCTCCCACCAATGTGCAACCAGTGTCCCACCAGTCTCCCACCAGTGTCCCACCAGTCTCTCACCATGTCCCACAGTTCCCCACCAGTCTTCCACCAGTGTCCAACCAGTGTCCTACCAGTCTCCCACCAATGTGCAACCAGTGTCCCACCAGTGTCCACCAGTGTCCCACCAGTCTCCCACCAGTCTCCCACCAGTCTCCCACCAATGTGCAACAAGTCTCCCACCAGTGTCCCATCGGTCTCCCACCAGTGTCTAACCAGTCTCCCACCAGTCTTCCACCAGGGGCCCCCCAGTTTCCTACCAGTGTCCAACCAGTGTCCCACCAGTGTCCCACCAGTCTCCCACCAGTCTCCCACCAGTGGCCTACCAGTGTCTCACTAGTGTACCACCAGTCTCCCACCATGTCCCACCAGTCTCCCACCAGTCTTGCACCAGTGTCCCACCAGTCTCCACCAGTCTCCACCAGTGGCCTACCAGTGTCCCCCCAGTGTCCCACCAGTCTTCTACCAGTGTCCCACCAGTCTACCACCAGTCTGGCACCAGTGGCCCACCAGTCTCCTACCAGTGTCCCACCAGTCTCCCACCATGGCCCACCAGTGTCTGACCAGTCTCCCACCAGTCTTCTACCAGTGTCCCACCAGTCTCCCACCAGTCTCCCACCAGTGTCCCACAGTCTCCCACCAGTGTCCCACTAGTCTCCCACCAGTCTTCTACCAGTGTCCCACCAGTGTCCCACCAGTCTTCTACCAGTGTCCCACCAGTCTCCCACCAGTCTTCTACCAGTGTCCACCAGTCTCGTACCAGTGTCCCTTATATTCAGAGAGGTTTTGCTTTGATTGATCGCAGTCATCCAAACTATTCCAGGGAGACGTTTTGAATCCGTAATGTATTTAACAGGGCAAAAACCGGTGAAGGATATGGTCCATTCTTCTTCCGTGCTAAAGACTCTGATTGGATTAAAAAATACACGCAGAGTGGCACTCACGCGAGGAGTCCTAGATATTGCATTGGCGTGGAATCAAACAACATGGAAGGAGAGAGAGAGAGAGAGAGAGAGAGAGAGAGAGAGAGAGAGAGAGAGGGGAGAGGAGAGGGGAGAGAGAGAGAGGGGAGAGAGGGAGAGAGAGAGCGCGAGAACGAGAGACAGACAGAGGGGAAGGGGACAGAGAGACAGACAGACAGACAGACAGCAGGTAGAGAGAGAGAGAGAGAGAGAGAGAGAGAGAGAGAGAGAGAGAGAGAGAGAGAGAGAGAGAGAGAGAGAGAGAGAGAGAGAGAGAGAAAGTCACAGAGAGAAGGCGAAAGAGAGAGAGAGAGAGAGGGAGGCAGACAGACAGAGAGACTGACAGGCAGAGGGAGGGAGGGACAGTTAATCAAGGCTCGAGCATTGCACTTGGCGTGGAATTCATTTATCTCAGAGCACAGCTCGGCCCAGTGTCACACCATCTTAAAAGCAGTCAACTGCTGAATGTTTCAAATGATTCCCAGTGTTCCACCATCTTAAAAACAGTCAACTGCTGAATGTTTCCAAAGATTCCCAGAGTCACATCATCTCAAAAAACAGTCAACTGCTGAATGTTTCCAAAGATTCCCAGAGTCACATCATCTCAAAAACAGTCAACTGCTGAATGTTTCAAATGATTCCCAGTGTTCCACCATCTTAAAACAGTCAACTGCTGAATGTTTCAAAAGATTCCCAGTGTCACACCATCTTAAAAACAGTCAACTGCTGAATGTTTCAAACGCTTCTTTCTTCGCCACTTCTGCAGACTGAATTTCTTCATACTCCTTTTGCTAGCACGTAAGGATTGTGAGCAGACTTTGGTTTGACCTTTGAAGCATTGAATTATGACTTTCAGTTTCCTTTGAATTAGCAGTCGCAATATGCTCTTTCCATTATGTCTCTGACTGCTTTGGTATGTGCAAACCATCGGACGCGAGCGCACAGACACACAGACACACAACACACACACACACACACACACACACACACACACACACACACACACACACACACGTACATACACACACACACACACACACACACACACACAGAGAGAGAGAGAGAGAGAGAGAGAGAGAGAGAGAGAGGAGAGAGAGAGGAGAGGAGAGGAGAGGAGAGAGCGAGAGAGAGAGAGAGAGAAACAGAGACAAAGACAGAGAGACAGAGAGACAGAGAGATTGGATTTCAATCCAAGGGAAGTAAATTGGCTGAAGAATCCGAAGGATGACCATGCCATCGCAGCCACTTCTCCACATCCTCTTTGCATATCACGTTCTATGGCCGGAGACTGGGATGATGATGATGACGAGGGTGTGTCTGGCACGTGCTGGGAATCGGCTGAATGAGGATTGCTGATGGTCAGCTCTCTCTCTCTCTCTCTCTCTCTCTCTCTCTCTCTCTCTCTCTCTCTCTCTCCTCTCTCTCTCTCTCTCTCTCTCTCTCTCTCTTTAAGAATCTTACTTTTAAATCAGAAAGTCACCTAAGAAGTATATTTCATTTTCTTTCAAACTTAGCATTTCCGGATATCGTGACAGCAGCAGAACACATGACGATGTTCGTTTGTCAACATTGAATGCCACTGCTCAATTGATGTTATTCCTCCTCTTCCTCCTCTCCGCCCATCCTCCTCCTCCTTCTTCTCATCCTCCGATCACCACCACCACCACCATCACCACCACTACTACTACTGCCGCTTCTGCTGCTGCGTCTGCGTCTGCCTCTGCTGCTGCTGCTGCTGCTGTTGATGCTGCTGCTGCTCTACTACTACTACTACTGCTACTACTACTACTACTACTACTACTACTACTACTACTACTACTACTTAATGATACAACACTACAGTGTATTATCATCAGTATTGTTGTGTTCATATGTACAGTCTTGCTAACTTTGAGAGCTAAAAATGCAATCACACTACCAAAAGGAGTGTCAGCCTGACAATTTTCGTCTGCACCTTTCGTGGCCACATTTTGGCAGATACTCAGAAAAAAGTTGACCGCGGAAGAACTCCCCCTCAGGCACGTGTTTTAGTCCTGAACTCCCTACACACGCTGCGTTGGCTGGGCCACATCCATGTCCTGAACTCCCTACACACGCTGCGTTGGCTGGGCCACATCCAGTCCTGAACTCCCTACACACGCTGCGTTGGCTGGGCCACATCCAGTCCTGAACTCCTACACACGCTGCGTTGGCTGGGCCACATCCAGTCCTGAACTCCCTACACACGCTGCGTTGGCTGGGCCACATCCAGTCTGAACTCCCTACACACGCTGCGTTGGCTGGGCCACATCCAGTCCTGAACTCCCTACACACGCTGCGTTGGCTGGGCCACACCCAGCCCTGAACTCCCTACACACGTTTGCTTTTTGGGGGCGGGGGGGGGGGGCCCCAACATCGTTGTATGTTAAAAATTTGCCCTTCTTCTGGGGAGAAAAGGATTTTCTGGCTCTGCTCGGTTTAAAACCCTGCTACTTGTGGATGGGAAATGTTAAAGGCGGTTTTTGGAGGGATGTTATCCACGTTGAAATATACACCTTTTTTAATGTTGGGAAATTTGGGCCTTGTGGAGTTCATTTTTTTTTCCCTCGTCGATTTGGGAATCTTTTAGCTCCTTTGCCATCCCTTCAGAATTCTTTTTCTCTTCTCACCGGGAAATTTAGCTGTTTCAAAGGATCCCCTACTTCGAATTATAATTCTTTTTCCAAAAGAAATCTTTAGCTTTTTTTCACCGAGGGCCTTCCCTTCAGAATTTAGTTCCCCTACCAAAAAATCTAGCTGTTTAAAACGGGCCATCCCTTTCAAAATTCTTTTTCTTTTCACCAAAAATTTTATAGCTGTTTCACCGACCCCTTTGCCTTCAGAATTTTTAGTTCTCCTCACCAAAAAATCTAGTTTGTTTCACACGATGCCATGCCTTCAAAAATTTAATTCTCTTCTCACCAGAAATAATAGCTGTTTCCCCCGTTTCCCTTCCCTTCAAAATTTTAGTTTTTTTTTCTCACCGAACCCCTTTGCTGTTTCACCGATGGCCATACCTTCAAAATTTCCTTTTTTTCTCCCCAGAAATCTTTCCCTGTTTCACACTTGCCATACCTTCGAATTTAGTTTTTTTTTCTCCCCAAAGAAATCATAGCTTTTTTCCCGTTTGCCTTTCCTTCAGAATTCTATTTTCTTTTCACCAGAAATCAAAACTTTTTTACACGTGCCTTCCCTTTCAAAATTTCTATTTCTCTTCTCCCCCAAAAAATCATAGCTTTTTCAAAAGCACGATCCCCTTCCCTTTCAAAATTTTCCAAATTTTCTCTTCTCACCGAAATCATAGCGGGTTTTTCACCGATCCATGCCTTCAGAATTCTAATTCTCTTCCCCCAAGAAATCATAGTGTTTCACCGATCCCATGCTTCAAAATTTAATTCTCTTTCACCAGAAAATTTTGCTGTTTCACACGATGCCTTTGCCTTCAGTTTTCAAAATTTCTTTCACCAGAAAATCATAGCTGTTTAAACAGGGATGCCATGCCTTCAGAATTCTAGTTTCTTCTCCCCAGAAACCCATAGTTTGTTTCACACGTTGCCCTCCCTTCAAAATTTCGTTCTCTTCTCACCAAAAATTTCATAGCTGTTTCCCCCGGACCTCCCTTCAGAATTCTATTTCCTTTCACCAAAAATATCGTTTTTCGCACGTTGCCATCCCTTTCAAAATTTAATTCTTTCTCCCCAGAAACCCTTAGCTGTTTCCACGATGCCATCCCTTCGAATTCTGTTCTTTTCCCTCCCCAGAAATCAAGCTGTTTCACACGAGGGCCTTTCCCTTCAAAAATTTAAAAATTCTTTTCCCAGGAATTATACCCGTTTCACACGATGCCATGCCTTCGAATTTAGTTCTTTTCTAACCAGAAATCATAGCTGTTTCCCCAAGATCCCATCCCTTCAGAATTCTAGTTTCTTCTCACCAAAAAATCATAGCTGTTTCAAAACCGAGGGGCAGGGGATGAGCAAACGAGGGCTCCTTGTTTCCTACTTTATGGGTGATTTCCTTCAAGCTGGGGCCCAAAGGGGAGGGGGAATTTACTGTTCAGTCCCTGAGATGTAGTCGCTGCCCTTGGGTCCTACTTTTTTGGGGTTGAGTTCTCAAGCTGGGGAAAGCCGGGCATATGTTCAGTCTGAGGGTAGCCCCCGCTGTCCTTGCCCCTTTCTTCTTTGGTTGAGTCTTCAAGATGCTGACAAGACTGGATGCTGCCCAATTTACTGTAAAAGTAGCTCGCGGCCCTTGCTCCTATTTTCTATGGTTGAGTCTTTCAAGCTGCGGGGGCAAGATTTGGGAATATGTTCAGTTTTTTAGATTTTAGCTCGCTGTCGGGTTTAAATTTCTATGGCTTAAAGTCTTCAAGCTGCTGGAAAGGCGGCATACTGTTCAGTACCGGGTAGAGTAGCTCGCTTTTTCCTTGCCCCTTACTTCTATGGCTTGAGTTTTCTAAAAGCTGCTGGCCAAGACGGGGTTTATGTTCAGTACGGGAAAATTGTAGCTCGCTTTTCCTTTGCCCCTTTCTATGGTTTGGTCTTAAAGGGCTGGGGAAAGGGGCAAATGTTCATTTACTGTAGATGTGGGCTCGCGGGTCCTTGCCCCCCTACTTTAGGGCCCTTGGGTCTTCAAGTGCTGGGGGGGACGGGTACTGTTCAGTACTGTAGATGTACCCTCGCTGCCCTTGCCCCTTTCTTCTATGGTTGAGTTTAAAGTTTCTGGCAAAAAACTGGCTTCTGTTAAGTTGTAGATGTAGCTCGTTTGCCCTTGCTCATACTTCTATGGCTTGAGTCCCCAAAAAGGGCTGCGGGCCCAGACTGGCATACTTTTTCAGTACGGTAGATTTTGCTCGTTTGTCCTTGCCTACTTCTATGGTTTGGGTTTCCCCTCAAGCTGCTGGCAAGACGGGCATACTTTTCAGTATGTAGAGGTAGCTCGCTGTCCTTGCTCCTACTTCTATGGCTTGAGCCCTCTAAAGCTGCGGGAAAGACTGGCATACTGTTCAGTATGTAGATTTTGTTCGTTTGTTTTTCTCCTACTTCTAGGGTTGAGTTCTCAACTGCTGGCAAGACGGGCCATACTGTTCAGAAATGTAGATGTAGCTCGCTTTCCTTGCCCTACTTCTAGGGTTGAGTTCTCACAAGCTGCGGGCCCAAAAACGGGCCCTTACTTTTCAGTACTGTAGATGTAGTGCCGGTCCTTGCTCCTACTTCTAGGGGGCTTGAGTTTTTAAAAGCGGGTGGAAAGGATTTGGCAAATTTTCAGTCGGTAGAGGTGCTCGCTGCCCTTGCTCCTACTTCTATGGCTTGGTCTCTCAAGCGGCGGGAAAAACCTGGCATACTTTTCAGTATGTAGATGAAAGCTCGCTGTCCTTGCTCCTACTTCAGGGTTTGGAGTCTCTCAAGTGCTGGAAAGGGACTGGCATTTTTTTCCAGAAATTGTAGAGTACTCGCGGCCCTTTGCTCCTACTTTAGGGTTTGGGAGTCTCTAATCTGCGGGGCAAGACGGGTTTTTTACTGTTCGTACTGTAGGGTAGCTTCGCGGTCCTTGGCCTACTTCCTTTGGCTTGGTCCCCTCAAGTGCTGGCACGACTGGCAACTTTTCATTTACTGTAGATGTAGCTCGCTGTCCTTGTTTCCATTTATGGCTTGGGGTCTTCAAGCTGCGGGCAAGACTGGTTTCTGTTCAGTACTGTAGATGTAGCTCGCGGGTCCTTCCCCCTACTTTTGGGCCCTTGAGTCTCTCAAGTGCGGCGACTGGCATACGTTCAGTACTGTAAAATGAAAGCTCGCTGTCCTTGCCCCTACTTCTATGGCTTGGGGTTCTCAACTGCGGGCCCCAAGACTGGCATACTGTTCGGGTACTGTAGATGTAGCTCGTTTCCTTGCTCCTCCCTTCTTTGGTTGAGTCTCTCAAGCTGTGGCAAAAAGGGCCCATACTGTTCGTACTGTAGGGGTAGCTCGTTTTCCTTGTTTCCTATTTCTATGGCTTGGTCTCTCAAACTGTGGAAAAGGACGGGCCCTGTGTTCGTACTGTAGATGTAGTCGCTGTCCTTGCCCCTTTTCTTCTTGGTTGGTCTCTAAAGCTGCTGGCAAAAATGGCATGTTGTTCAGTACTTTTAGATGTAGCTCGCTTTTCCTTGCCCCTACTTCTAGGGGCTTGAGTCTTCAAGCTGCTAGCAAGACGGGTTGCTGTTCATTTACTGTAGATGTGGGCTCGCTGTCCTTCCCTCCTACTTTATGGTTTGAGTCTCTCAAGTGCGGGGAAAGACGGGGCATCCCGTTCAGTACTGTAGATGTAGTCGCTGTCCTTGCCCCTCTTCTTGGCTTAAAGTCTCTAAAAGTGCTGGCAAGACTGGCTTTACTTTTTCGTACTGTAGTTTGTAGCTCGCTGTCCTTGTTTCCTACTTCTATGGCTTGGGGGGTCTCTAAAGCGTGGAAAGGGATGGCATCCTGTTCAGTTGTAGTTGTAGCTCGTTTGCCCTTTTGCCCATTCTATGGCTTGGTCTCCCCAAGCGGGTAAAAAAGCTCCCCAAAAACTGTTCAGTACTGTAGATTTTGCTCGTTTGTCCTTGCCCCTATTTATGGTTTTGAGTCTCTCAAGCGGCGGGAAAGATTTGGCATGCTGTTCAGTACTTTTGTGTAGCTCGCGGTCCTTCCCTCCTACTTCTTTGGCTTGAGCCCTCTCAAGTGCTGGAAAAGACTGGATGTGTTCAGTACTGTAGATTAGCTCGCTGTCCTTGCTCCTTTTCTATGGATTGAGTTCTCTGCTGCGGGAAAAGACTGGCATGCTGGTTCAGTACGGTAGTTTGTAGCTCGTGTCCTTGCCCCCTACTTTTTTATGGTTTGGTCCTCAAGCTGCTGGCAAGACGGTTTTTACTGGTTTAGAAATGTGGGTTGTACCCTCGCGGTCCTTGCTCCCTACTTTATGGTTGGGGTCTCTCAAGTGCTGGCAAGACTGGAATACTGTTCAGTACTGAGATGTAGCTCGCGGGCCTTGCTCCTATTTCTATGGCTTTGAGTCTCTCAAGTGCTGGAAAGACGGGCCCATACTGTTAAGTACTGTAGAGTAGCTGCTGCCCGGGGCCCCTAACTTCTATGGCTTGGGGTTCTAAAGCTGTGGCAAGACTGGCAAAATTTTTCCAGTACTGTAAAATGTAGCTCGCGGGCCTTGCTCCTACTTCTTTTGGTTTGGGTTTTCTCTAAGTTGCTGGAAAGGACTGGTTTTACTGTTCGTTGTAGAGGGTAGCTCGCTGCCCCTTGCTCCTACTTTTTATGGGGGAGTCTCTAAAGCGCTGGCAAGCGGGCCCATATGTTCAGTACTTTTGTTTTTTTGGGGAAAATTTTTTCCGGCTTTTTTTTTTCCTTTGGCCCCAAATTCCCTTATGGCTTGAGTCTTCAAGCGGGCGGGGCAAGAGGGGCATGCTGTTCAGTTCTGTAGATGTAGTCCCTTTCTTGCTTTTACTTCTATGGCTTGGTTCTCAGTGCGGGGCAAGACGGGGCTGGTTCATTACTGTGGATGTACCCTGCTGTCCTTGTCCTACTTTTTTGGCTTGAGTTCTCAAGTGTGGAAAGGGAGGGCCCATGCTGTTTCATTCCTTTTGATGTAGCTCGCTGGCCTTGCCCCTTTACTTCTAGGGTTTGGGTTTTCTCAAGCTGCGGGCCCAAGACTGGCAAAATTTTTAAGTCCCGTAGTTTAGCCGCTGCCCCTTGCTCTACTTCTTTTGGTTGAGTCTTAAAAGCTGCGGGCAAGCGGGGATATTTCAGTACTGTGAATTAGCTCGCTTCCTTCCCTTCCTATTCTAGGGCCCTTGGAGTCTCTCAAGCTGCTGGAAAAGATGGCACACGTTCATTTACTTTTGAGGGTAGCTCGCTGTCCTTGCCCCCAAATTCTATGGCTTGAGTCTCTAAAGCTGCTGGCAAGTGGCACAATGTTAAAGTCTGTAGATGTAGCCCGCTGTCCTTGCCCCTTATTTCTATGGCTTGAGTCTCCCCAAGCTGCTGGCAAGACTGGAATGTTTTTTTCATTTTGGTAGATGTAGCTCGTTTGTCCTTGCTCCTTTCTATGGTTGAGTCTTCAAGTGCTGGCAAGACTGGCATGTGTTCATTTACTGTGATGTAGCCCCGTGCCCTTGCTCCTACTTCTATGGCTTGGTCTCTCAAGCTGCTGGCAAGACGGGGCTATGTTCAGTACTTTGATGTAGCTCGTTTGTCCTTGCCCCTATTCTTTTGGCTTGAGTTCTTAAACCCTGTGGCAAGGATGGCAAAACGGGTTCTTTACTTTTGATGTAGCTGCTGCCCTTGCTCCTTCCTTTATGGTTTGGTCTCTAAAAAGGCTGTGGAAAAGACGGGTTTACTTTTCCCATTTCTGTAAAATTTTGCCCGCTCCATCCTCCCTTTCTTTTCGATGGCCGGCCCTTTCACTCAAATGTCAGTGGGGGTGATGAATTTAAAACAGAAATACAATGTGTCATGCACACTTGCTGATGATCCTTCGGTGAAGTTTTCCCTTCTATAGGATTTGTTGTGTACTCCCAATCATCCCTTTCCCTCCAATTTTAAAAACGCTTCTAAAACCGTGAGTCAGAGATGTTCCAAACCCCGATTTTTTTTGTCTTCCTTTTTTGAAAAAAAATGTTGCTAAAGCTTTGGGAGACCAGCGTTTCCCGTGGCAATATCACCCATGGGACGACGTTAAGCCTTGTTTTTGTGAGCCCTTTCTCTTGGGAATTTCCACCCCACATGCACGATCGCCCCTTTGCTTTGTTTTTTCCCTTCTTGGGTCAAAGGTGCTTTTGCATGAAATTGAACAGGTCCCCCTGTTTGTTTAACCCCGTGGAAGGGAAGGGTATATCAACTTTTAAACCTTTAAAGGGGAACTGGCTGGGAACCCTTTTTACGACAAGTATTCACATTACGGGGGGAAGGGGCCAAAAATTGTTTTCAAGCTCCAGGGGATTACTTAATTCTTTTGTTTTTTTTGCATTGCAAGATTTTTGTTGGCAAATTTGTTATATTTCAATATCTTTAAAAAGCTGTTCTCACCATTTTTTTGTTTTGGTTCGTGGGTTTGCGTACAGTCACGAACAGAGACAAACCCAAGCAGGGGAAACCCCGAAAGTTAAACGGAGGTACACATTTGGGCCCGAGTTAATTTCCCTTTCCCGTGAAAAGAGCAGAAAGGACAGTCAAAAACAAAAAGCAACAGGATCTAATACTTTCCGCCCCCCATGTTAGGACCCAAAATTTCCCTTCACGAAATTTGGCCTTGCCCTTTTTTTTTTTTCCGGCAAATCCTTCATTCGTGCCATAGAATTCATTTCCCGGTCCTTTTTTTTGAAAGTTTATCATACCAGACTTTTTCCTTCATTACGTGCCCTAGACTTCATTGCTGGCTCTTTTCGAAAGGGTTTATCTCAGCCCGTTTTTGGGTCATTCTTTTTTTCTTTTGCTTCCTTAACAAAGGGGGTGTTCCCGGTTTATTTTGTTTCATTGGGGGGAAAGCGAAAGATTGTCCGGCATTCTTTCTTCTATGAACTAGGACAGATTGCCTGGCTGGAAATTTTGTCTTCTTGTCTTTGGGCAGTTAAACAGGGCCATTTTAATCTTTCTGTGTTACTGAGGTAAATTGTTCCCGTTCTTTTTTGTTTTTCTGTGTTATCCGAACAGGGGGGGGGAGACACCTTTAACCCGTTTTATTTCTCCGGGGAGATTGCCCCAAACTGTATTCTTTTTATGTTTATAACGGCAGAAACTTAGTCTGTTTAATGTTGTCCATAACCCGGGTGAAAAATTTCCAGCTCCCCTTTTTTCTTTTTTGTCCATGGGGGGTTCGGCATTTTCATTTTTGCATGTCCATTTAAAAAGGGGGGTCTGGGTTTTTTTTATTATTGAAACAGAAAATTTCTTGTGTATTATTTTGAAAATTGGGTTTGTTAACAGGAAAAAGAAAAACCCGGGGCCAATTTTTCAAATTCCATGTTTACCCTTGTTCCGTTGTGCCTGTTAAAATTTACCTCTTTTGGGTTTTTTTGTAATAAATCAAGTAAGTTGGTTCGAGTCAAAAAATCCCAAAACTTTCACAAAAAAAGGCAACCCCCTACTTCCAAAACCTGCCCCACATACCAAAACAAGCCAAGCCCAACAAAAAAAAAGTGAGATTTAACATTTCCCCAAAAGGGGCAGTTTGTCGCGCCAAATGGCTACGTATGGGTTAAGTTTCCCTCATCAACAAAGCAAGTCCCCAACCCCCCCCCCACGGGAAAATTTAAACCCCCTTTTATGCAAATCCCAACCCCCCCCCCCACCGGCCCAAATTTAAAAACCCCCTCATTCAATCGAAAGCTCTTTCTTTCAAACATCTGTCTGATGCCCGCTTTGGGAGACGTTTGGAAAACCCATTTAAACTCCAGCTTCAAATTTTCCCTTTTTTTTTTTTTTTTTTTTTTTTTTTTTGGGGGGGGGGGGGGGGGGGGGGGGGGGGGGGGTAATTTGGGCGAAAAATTAAAGGGTGTAAAATGGGGAAACCCCGTTTTCCTTTAAAGTTATTTGTCTAAATTCAAGGGTTTCCCCTCCCCTTTTTTCCCCTCCCTAAAATCTCTGTCTTCATCCAGGGCTGAATCCCGTCAGCTTTCTGGTTTGGGTTTATAAAAAACAAAGGTTAGTATGATGTTACTTTTATTCCCCCCAAGACCTGTGGTGTTTTTTTTATTGAATTTTCGATTTCGTTTTTTCTTATTGATGTTTTTTTTTTTTAAAAACCCAAAATCGAGATTTTTCGTTTTTACCATACCAGAGAAGATTATGATTTAAACTGTAAAACTCAGCTATATCGGAAAGTTGAAAAACGATAGATTAAACCAATGTGGAAAAAGGGCTGCAATTTTCAGCTTTTTTAAAAAACAACTTTTTTAATTTTAAAAAAAGGAGCTTCACTTGTTTTTTATTTCCCCCAACCCTGGGAAGTGGGGTTTTTTTTTATCAAATCAGGGTCCAGAAAAAATGTGTAAGATGCAGAAGGAAAACCGTTTTTTGTACACCGGGAGCCCCGTGGAATACACA
>JAFLJL010017294.1:12500-19376 GCA_018398815.1 Conus ventricosus | reverse complement strand
GATCCTTCATGTGGTGTGTTCTCGCAAGGCTGCATCACGCCCGCAAAAACGCAGAGAGAGTGTCTAACTATTGGGATTACATCAATGATCTTAACTTTAGTGGAATATCCTTTCCTGTTAGTGTAGATCAAATTGATCAGTTTGAAGAACAAAACAAACCAATAACTATCAATATCTACACATGGGATGAGGAAAACACATCTACAACCTATTAAAGTGTCCAAGAACAGCCCAACAATAGGCGATCCAGGCAAAAATCATGTTGACTTACTGCTGATGCTTTCACCAGCGGGGCTACCACATTACACATTGATACGAACAATGAGTAGATTATTGGCGCCATACTTCAAAAACCACTAACAAACAAGAATTCTGCAGAAAATGTTTAACAAGAATTCCATCTGTGCAAGCCGCGAGTGAACATATAAAACATTGTATTAACCCAGTTGACTGTAATACGGAACTAATTACGCCCCACCCGGATCTAAAGTTAGTTTTAAGAACTGGAAACGGATGCAAAATTCTCCATATGTTGTTTACGCAGACTTTGAGTCGCTTATTGTTCCTTATGAAGGGCCAGCGCCACAAAAACTTCGAAAAACAGTCTTAATGAGTAATCATCAGATTTGTTCATTTGCCTTCATTATTGTTAGGTCGGATGGCGCTCATTCAGCGCCAGAATTATACAGAGGACCAGATGCTGCAATACTTCTTAAAACGCATGCAGCAAGTGCGTAATGACTGTTCTAATAATCTGAATTTATCTGAAATCATAATGACGCCTAAAGACCAACAACAGTATGACTCAGCCACACATTGTTGGATTTGTGGTTTAGAACTTAGTGAAGAAGCAACAAATCAAAGTAAGAGACCATGATCACATTAGTGGAAAGTTCAGAGGAGCAGCACACAGTAAATGCAATCTTCAACTAAAGTTTGATCCAAAGACATGGAAGCTGCCTGTATTCTTTCATAACTTGCGAGGTTACGACTCTCACCTTATATTGCAAGCAGTGGACGATGCCTTCAGGGTGTCATGCATCGCACAGTCATCAGAAAAGTACATGTGTTTCACTTTAAATAACATGTCTTTTTATGACTCTATGCAGCACATGATGGGTTCATTAGAGGCGCTGGCTATGTCCTTAAAGTCCTGCCCAATAACAGAAGAATATTTTGACCCAACTCTTGTTAGAAAGGGTGTTTACCCTTATGAATACATGAACAGTTGGGAAAGGTTTGATGAAGATACACTTCCACCTAAAGGCGCGTTCTTTTCTAGTCTCAGAGGAAAGGACATCAGTGATTCAGATTACCAGCATGCTCAAGATGCGTGGCAGAAGTTAGAGTGTAAAACGATGGGAGACTATCATGATTCATACTTGATGGCCGATGTATGTTTGTTGGCGGACGTCTTTGAAAATTATAGAAAGACCTGCATAAAACATTATAGCCTGGATCCCGCGCATTACATTTCTGCGCCCGGGATGAGTTGGGACGCTTTCTTAAAGTTTACTGGAGTACAGATTGATTTATTGTCTGACCTACCAATGATTCAGATGATTGAAAACGGATTGCGTGGAGGAATTAGTATGGCGTCGCATCATTATTGTAAAGCAAACAACAAATACTTGGACGATTATGATCCGAGTAAAAGGTCAACTACTTATGTATTTAGATGCAAACAATCTGTATGGTTGGGCAATGGCGAAAATCGCTTCCATTACGTAATTTTAAAAAATGTACACAGGTACGAAAAATATTCAAAAAGCATTAAAGTGGTTGGGCAGTTTGACGCCGGATAAACAGCGTGGTTTCATTCTAGAAGTTTGACTTGAATATCCTCATGAACTCATGACCGCATAATGACTATCCATTGCAGCAGAAAGCCAAAAGATGGCAAAAACAGAACCGCCTAAACTTGTGCCTAATCTTCGAGGCAAAAAAAAATTATGTCTGTCATTACAGATTTCTACAATTTTATTTAAGACATGGTTTGAAGTTGAAAGCTGTTCATCGTATAATTGCTTTTGATCAAGAACAGTTCATGAAACCTACATCATGAAGAACACTGATCTCAGAACTAATCCGCAGATGCTTCGAAAAAGATTTTTTCAAGTTAATGAACAACAGCTGTTTTGGAAAGACTATGGAGAATCCGCAAAAGCGCAAAGATGTCAGATGGTCACCAAAGAGAACGAAGCAATTAAGCTGATTTCAAAACCAAATTATCAGGACTTCAGAATTTTCTGATCAGCTTTTTGGTATAATGATGAAAAAAAAGAAAGTCAAATTGGACAAACCTGTATTTATTGGTTTACTGTTTTAGAATTATCAAAGCTTTTAATGTTAGAATTTCTTTATGACTACTTTAAACCCCTGTATCCTGAGTCCAGAGTACTTTACCAGATACAGATATTTTGTTATAGATATCCCTACTGAAGACGTCTATAAAGACATGGAATTAGAATAGCTAAAGAAGCGAGTGGAGGGTACGACACATCCGATTATCCTAAAGATTCGCCTTTACATCAATTACTAACCAAGAAGGTTTTGGGAAAGATGAAGGATGAATTATCGGGAAAAGGGTTTGATTAAGGAGTATGTGGGGTTAAGGTAAAAAATGTACAGTATTTCGACCCAGGAGAAAACCATTAAGAAAGCAAAAGAATATCTCGCAGTGTTGTGCGTCGAGCATATCGCATGACAACTACAAAGAAGCATTGTTGACAATAAGACTTTCATCATGACAACGTAAAACTGCGATTTTAATCTACATGGGGATCAACACAACAGTTGTAACAAAAAAGTCGTTAGATAGAACAAACAACAAAACGTGGTTTGTTAATCCAGAGTTTTCATATGCATATGGACATTATAGAACCGTAAAATAATTAAAGTGGAACGTGTCTGGTGGGATTATCTGCAGTTCTTCCTTTACAAAAAAATTTTGAGGAGCGGGTTGTTTTGTTTTTGTCAGTTTCTCGTAAATAAAACACGGGCGGATTCATTTTTACAATTCTTTTATTTCATATGGATAAACCCGCTCCAAACGGGATCGGTTGCCCTGATGCGAGTGTCCCCTTCTGCTTCCCCCGGAAAAATAAAGGTACCTATTTTCAAACCAAAGGTAATAGTTTGCCGGAGAGCTGACGTCTCCTTCAACAAACATTTATTGTTTTTCTTTTGATTGCTTTACTGGTTTTAGCCCTTTAAATTCTTCATTATTTCATTGCGCGCAAAACTGAGGGCCCAATTTCTAAACCCATTCCTGTGTTGCGAGAATTGTCAATAAGCTCTCGTGATACTGGTAGGAAAAAGTCTTTTCAGCTAACTGTTTGTTAAAGTTTTAAACTAAAGCCTGTGATCTGTGAACTCCTGGAATGCCTCTTTTAATGGTAACTCTATGTTTGAACAATAATTGATTCACTTGACCTTTAAATTTTTTTCCATCATCGACTTGAATCATGCGAGGAAAGTTAGGGGGCCTCGTTGGTAATCAGTTGTATAGCGACAGCAACAGCAGAAGCGCTCTTTGTGTTAAGGGTTTTCAGCACTTTGAATCTTGAAGCTATGTCATGACTGAAAGTGCGTACTTAAATCTTTTTCGTCTAATCGTATCAGAGGGTAAATATAGAAGGTCCATTTGATGGGTGTCGTTTGGAGTTGTATTCACAAAGTGTGGTCTCTGTATTCGTCTAGGGGCAGGTAATAAATTTGCCAGATCGCTTGTTTAGATAACCATTCTTTTGCTGTTTGTTCACTGACTCCAGCTGCTTGGCTTAGCTTTTGATTGCCGTGAATTCCCTTCCAATATCCTTTGGGTGAATAATAGATTTTGTTCATTTTTAATTCAGCTGATATTATGCGCAACAAAATACACAACAGTCATACCAACGACAATAAAACCCGATTTCTTGCATCTTTGTTTTTCTGATGGTTGAAAAAAGTTGCTGAATTTTGGGTGGGGGCAATGTCTGGATTGGTTTGCCCGTTACTAGATAATACTCTTTTATCGCTTGATCAATATCTTTAAAAAATGTGTAAGCTGCATGCCCCTGTTTTTTCAGTGTGTTTTTTTAAAAAATCTAACTGCTCATTCTATGCTTTTCATAGCGATCTTGTGCTGCAGCTATTTTGCTCCACAGCTTGTTATGTTTTTTCTCTCGTCGCATCCCGTAGTTTACTAAACGCGTAATTACTTCCACTAAAAGCAAGCGCATTCACCACAGCGCCACCTACCCATCATTACAAGTGAAGCCATTTTTTATAAATGTATTTTTTTTTTACATATTTATATTCTCTGGAATTATTCCTTGCTTAACTAGAAAATCTTTCGTAGCAAATGAAGCTGTAATAATAGCGATTAGCTTTGCTGAATCCTCAAAGTCTAGTTTGGCCAAGATCTGCCGGTTTTATTTTAAACAGGCTTTTACCAAGCTTGAGTATCCTACACTTAGACCTCCGATAACGGCAGAAAATGGTATACAAGGTTGGCGCCCAGTTTTTTGGGTCTCATTTTAAAAAAATAAATAATAATAATTAATAAAACATGAACAGCGATGATCTGCTACAGCTCAGAGCGGCCTAACCTTCCTGAACTTACAAAAGAAAGAAGTTGATGATCAAGCTATTATGCCCCAAAAGGAAAGGTTGTATTCTTTTGGGAGCATGTGGGAAAACAAAACAGTTCCTCGGAACGAATTCAGCATTGAACAGATTTCAACAGATGTCCCCCGCAAGACATTTTAAAGTATCATAACAGGTATGAAGCGCAGCTGGGGTCGAGAATGAAAAAGTGTAGGACAACAGTTCTTAGTTTGTACACTAAACTAGTCAGTAGATTTGCTCCCATTTATTTGAACAAGATCTTAAAAGTATGATTAACGCAAGATCCAGTTTTAACAAAGTCCTTAGAGTCTCTAAGCTGTGATTTATATTACAGATTTGGAACATTGTTATCGTCGTTAATCATGGGATTAATTACTTTTAATCATATAGATTTTATTTCCCTTCAAATGAACAAACCAGAAAATCAGCAGAATCAGAAAACACTGAATCAGGTGAAAGTGGTCACTAAAACACCTCATCCTGGACCATTGCGGGAGGAAAAAAATTAGCTGAGTGGAACAAACAAAAAAAATTACAGTTACAATCACAAAATATAACTCATCATGAAAACATAACGCCGCCAACAGTTGTTTCAATGCCGGCTATAAAAACCCCCATATGATTCAAGACCCACAGCGCCAAAGTCTTCATGGGAAAATTGAACTTAAAACTGTTTCCATTTTTAGCGCCCTTGCTGCTGTTTTGGGGGCGGTTATTACGGTTTTTAAAATATATACACAATGGCAACAGAAACAAAAGCAATCAAAAAAAACTGAACCGCTAAATACAGAAAAAGACAACTGCACGCCAAAACCGCCCAAAAACAAAAGATCATTTTGATCCATTTCAAATGGAATAAATATTTAAGAACTTAATTTAAAAATATTTTGATAAAAATAGAGCATGACGGATTATTATTTGTTTTAAAATGATGGAGTCAATAAAAAAAGACATGGAGTCTATAAAAAGACATTACCATAGACCAGAATTGTAATCAAAAGTGGTTGCTTAGGATGTAAGAACTTCATTAAGAAACTATGCTGACCGATTTCGCGCAGAGAACGCTGAGCAAGACAAACCTCAACGATGGGCGCGTTTTTTGAGGCGTGTGTGTACTATTTAGACATTTACATTTAAGATAAAAACATAGATTGTAATTTTTTTTTTTATAAGATTTAAATTGAATAAGAACTTAGTTTTTACTTAGAGGATGACTTAATTACGATCTTGAGGTAACTTGAGTAAGAACTTGAGGATGACTTGAGGACGACTTCAGTTAAGAACTTTGAAGTGACTTGGGGTGACTTGAGAATGACTTGAGTAAGAACTTGTGGATGACTTAAGGATGACTTTAGAACAAACTTGATAAAAACTTAGAAGTGACTTGAGGATGACTTGAGTAAGAACTTGTGGATGACTTAAGGATGACTTAAGTAAAACTTGAGGATGACTTAGGGTGGGTAAAGGTAAAAAGGCGTTAAAATGTCAAGTGGAACTGGTAAGGCCACTTAACATCTGTTATCACCAGCCAGAATAACTGCGGTTAGTTGGTTTGGCTAACCAGACCAAACAGGCATCCATGCACGTTTGACACAGTTAGGGGCTTGGTAGTTTCACTACTCTTAACTAGACCAAACAGGCATCCATGCACGTTTGACACAGTTAAGGGCTTTTCGACTTTATATCTATGTCAAACGGGCATGGATGCAAAGTCTGTCCTAATTACAAGCACCACTACATCCGTTAGACTCATGCTGCTAAAAAAGGCCAGTTATAGTAACAGCCCCTTGCTGCTAAAATAGGACGTTCACACATGGAACGGCTAAATTTTTTGTAGCAGTCAGCAAGGCTGATTTTACCGCAGCCCTACTGCTGCTAAAACAGGACGTTCACACATGAACGGCTATTTATAGCAAAGGGTGTCTTCACCGCAGGTTGATCCCACAACAAAGGTTTCAATTATACTTTCCTTCTCGCACAAAAAAAGTTTATAAATGCACCCCTCCCTTTTTTCATCCGGGCTTTGGGACCGGCATTGGGAGAGTTTAGTGTTTTTTTTTTTTTTTTTTAAAAAGTAAAATACTGCTTTGGCAGAGCTTTTTTGGCGGCTCTTAATCACCAGTTAGTACACCTGCGCTGAACATTTGGAGCTTTTTGTAGGAATAGTGGCGCCACCCACTACCCCACCCCGCCTGTGGGATTGCATATGGTTTATCCATAACAAGAAGTTGTTCCTCTGTAAACAAAGCACGTCATTTTCCATTG
>JAFLJL010017294.1:0-7500 GCA_018398815.1 Conus ventricosus | reverse complement strand
TCTCTTCATCAACAAATGTATTATGCGATGGTGACAAACGAATTCTAGTTTAGAAACGAAAAGATCTGCCTCTGTACATGTACACTAAGGCGTTTTCTCTCAGAGGAGATGAACAAAGGCACTGATAACGCAGCGGATGCGTGCACTGGTAACATTCAGCTGTATCATGGTCAAACGAGCATATGTTTAAAAAATGATGACCAAAGAACCATTACCCACATTCAAAATAGGAATCCTTCTAATAGCAGTTGGAAATCTACTTCACGAGAGAGAGAGAAGGGGAGAGAGAGAAGAGAGAGAGAGAGAGAGAGAGAGAGAGAGAGAGAGAGAGAGAGAGAGAGAGAGAGAGAGAGAG
The DNA here is from genome assembly GCA_018398815.1 of Conus ventricosus. Classification (NCBI taxonomy): domain Eukaryota; kingdom Metazoa; phylum Mollusca; class Gastropoda; order Neogastropoda; family Conidae; genus Conus; species Conus ventricosus. The sequence continues at coordinate 7,145 of JAFLJL010017294.1, read as the reverse complement.
AGAGAGAGAGAGAGAGAGAGGGGGGCATATGATAAAAACCAGCATCACACTTTCAGCATGCTTTATCCTCAGACAAAAATGCAGACGCTAGTGCCAGAGGACACATGCAAACATTCTTCACACACACACACACACACACACACACACACACACACACACACAACACACACACACACACACACACACACACACACACACACACACACACACACACACACACACACACACACACACACACACACACACACACACACACACACACACACACACACACCACACCACACACACCTACACACACCAACACACACACACACCACACACACACACCCACCACACACACACACATACAACCACTACAGAGACTTACAACACAACAGACCTCTTACAGACACTTGTCAAGACAGACACACCTCGTTACAGAGACTTTGGGTCAGAGACGACCACACCTCGTTACATAGACTTTGGGTCAGAGACAGACAGACCTCGTTACATAGACTTTAGGTCAAAGACAGACAGACCTCGTTACAGAGACTTTAGGTCAGAGACAGACACACCTCGTTACAGAGACTTTGGGTCAGAGACAGACAGACCTCGTTACAGAGACTTTGGGTCAGAGACAGACAGACCTCGTTACATAGACTTTAGGTCAGAGACAGACAGACCTCGTTACAGTGACTTTGGGTCAGAGACAGACAGACCTCGTTACAGAGACTTTAGGTCAGAGACGTGACAAAGTGCTGACCTGGTTTGGGCACTAAGTGAATCACAGGTCGATGTGTTTTTCTACCAGTTAGCATCCAGACAGAAAGAAATGCAAAACTCTTATCATGAAGTCTACGTCTTTCTCACCCCCTTCATCAATCAGACAATTATGGTGTGTCAGGAAGTTAATTGGTGAATGGAGTAGTAAAATACATTGTATTCAACAGAGGGATAGACAGAGAGAGAGAGAGAGAGAGAGGAGAGAGAGAGAGAGAAGAGAGGAGAGAGAGAGAGAGAGAGAGAGAGAAGGAGAGAGAGTGGAGAGAGAGAGAAAGAGAGAGAGAGGAGAGAGAGAGAGAAGAGAGAGAGGAGAGAGAGAGAGAGAGAGAGAGAGAGGAGAGGAGAGAGAGAGAGAGGAGAGCGAGAGAGAGAGCGAGAGAGAGCGAGAGAGAGAGAGAGTTCTGAAATAATTTCAAGACTTGTCCCTCGCATTTTCTGCATCCCCATCTGCTCCCTTCCTCTCATCTCTCTTCTCTTCTCTCTGTCTGTCTGTCTGCCTCTCGCTTTCTGTTGCCGCACACACCTCCACCTCCAGCCCCTTCCTTTTCCCTACATCCTTTTCTCCCTTGTCAGTTATTCTAGCATGCTTTAAAACTCTGCACGACTTAACCTGCCTGTTTTCCCACCCTTCCCTTGTACTGACAGAGAGATCCGATGGAGGACAGAGAAGATGAATATCCCGAGAGGGGTGAAGTGGGGAACTCCACTCAGAGAGGTGAAGTGGGGATCTCCACTCAGAGAGGTGAAGTGGGGATCTCCACTCAGAGAGGTGAAGTGGGGATCTCCACTCAGAGAGGTGAAGTGGGGATCTCCACTCAGAGAGGTGAAGGGGGGATCTCAACTCAGAGAGGTGAAGTGGGGAACTCCACTCAGAGAGGTGAAGTGGGGATCTCCACTCAGAGAGATGTAGAGGGATCTCCACTTAGAGAGATGTAGAGGGATCTCCACTCAGGGAAGGAAGTTCCAGGACAGGACACAAAGACGCCGCTGCAGCTGGAGTGGAAGTCTGGAGTGGGACTGTGTGGAACTTCAGCACACTAAGTGCCAGACAGCGGGGATGGAAGGCAGTCGTGGAGGCGTTTTCCTTAAAAACTGTCCATTTCCTTCATTCATCTCTCTCTCTCTCTCTCTCTCTCTCTCTCTCTCTCTCTCTCTCTCTCTCTCTCCTCTCTCTCTCTCTCTCTCTCTCTCTCTCTTTCAATGTTGATCAGCCCCATTAAGAAAGTTATGTGTTCTTCTAAGTTCGTGTTTGTATCTGGAAGTTCGCAGGTAGTGCCAGTTTGCCATTCACCCCCCTAGCCCTACCCCAAGGCCCCTTTACAACCCCTGCTTGTCGGCAGTGACAGTGCAGAACAGCAACAGCACAACAGCAGTTAGTTATCAGTGGCTGAGGAAACAATATCCGTAGTGGCATTTGTAACGCCAACGCCAACGCCTAGCATCAACAACTGGTGCACAATAACTAGCAATAGGATGCCAGAGCGACCGGGAAGGAAAGGAAGGTGGGGGCTAGGGTAGAGTGGGGACTGAGCCGGTTGGGAAGCATAGGAGTAAGAAAAAAAAGACCAATCTCAAACCAGCATGGGCGCTATCTTGCCAAATATGTTGCTGACAAAATGTGAAATTGAAGTTGCAGGCAGTGTTTTTCAGTCATGTACAAAACTGAAACACAATCGTCATGATCTCGCTAAACTGCAAGATTACACTTCTTGCTATGAAGCCACCTCAATTCTGCATATTTATGGCACATGTAGTACATGAAATTAGCTTGATTCAACATAATACACAGAAATGAAATTTTACACGAACTGCTAAACATGTTTTCTCAGAGTACTCACACTGTGGACTGCAAATCAAGTTCAGGAAAGAAACGAAGTGAAGATTGGAACACACAGACTGGGAAGCCTCCCATCCAATTGCACCTTCCAGGCTGTGACCACGTCTCTTTCCTGTAGAGGGGCTGGAACACACAGACTGGGAAGCCTCCCATCCAATTGCACCTTCCAGGCTGTGACCACGTCTCTTTCCTGTAGAGGGGCTGGAACACACAGACTGGGAAGCCTCCCATCCAATTGCACCTTCCAGGCTGTGACCACGTCTCTTTCCTGTAGAGGGGCTGAAACACACAGACTGGGAAGCCTCCCATCCAATTGCACCTTCCAGGCTGTGACCAAGCCTCTTTCCTGTAGAGGGGCTGAAACACACAGACTGGGAAACCTCCCCTCCAATTCCACCTTCCAGGCTGTGACCACGTCTCTCTCCTGTAGAGGGGCTGGAACACACAGACTGGGAAGCCTCCCATCCAATTGCACCTTCCAGGCTGTGACCACGTCTCTTTCCTGTTGAGGGGCTGAAACACACAGACTGGGAAGCCTCCCATCCAATTGCACCTTCCAGGCTGTGACCAAGCCTCTTTCCTGTAGAGGGGCTGAAACACACAGACTGGGAAGCCTCCCCTCCAATTCCACCTTCCAGGCTGTGACCAAGCCTCTTTCCTGTAGAGGGGCTGAAACACACAGACTGGGAAGCCTCCCATCCAATTCCAACTTCCAGGCTGTGACCACGCCTCTTTCCTGTAGAGGGGCTGGAACACACAGACTGGGAAGCCTCCCCTCCAATTCCACCTTCCAGGCTGTGACCACGCTCTTTCCTGTAGAGGGGCTGAAACACACAGACTGGGAAGCCTCCCCTCCAATTGCACCTTCCAGGCTGTGACCAAGCCTCTTACCTGTAGAGGGGCTGAAACACACAGACTGGGAAGCCTCCCATCCAATTGCACCTTCCAGGCTGTGACCACGTCTCTTTCCTGTAGAGGGGCTGAAACACACAGACTGGGAAGCCCTCCATCCAATTGCACCTTCCAGGCTGTGACACGTCTCTTTCCTGTAGAGGGGCTGAAACACACAGACTGGGAAGCCTCCCCTCCAATTCCACCTTCCAGGCTGTGACCACCCCTCTTTCCTGTAGAGGGCTGAAACACACAGACTGGGAAGCCTCCCCTCCAATTCCACCTTCCAGGCTGTGACCAAGCCTCTTTCCTGTAGAGGGGCTGAAACACACAGACTGGGAAGCCTCCCATCCAATTCCACCTTCCAGGCTGTGACCACGCCTCTTTCCTGTAGAGGGGCTGAAACACAAAGACTGGGAAGCCTCCCCTCCAATTGCACCTTCCAGGCTGTGACCACGTCTCTTTCCTGTAGAGGGGCTGAAACACACAGACTGGGAAGCCTCCCATCCAATTCCACCTTCCAGGCTGTGACCACGTCTCTTTCCTGTAGAGGGGCTGAAACACACAGACTGGGAAGCCTCCCCTCCAATTGCACCTTCCAGGCTGTGACCACGTCTCTTTCCTGTAGTGGGGCTGAAACACACAGACTGGGAAGCCTCCCCTCCAATTGCACCTACCAGGCTGTGACCACGTCTCTTTCCTGTAGAGGGGCTGAAACACACAGACTGGGAAGCCTCCCCTCCAATTGCACCTTCTAGGCTGTGACCACGTCTCTTTCCTGTAGAGGGGCTGAAACACACAGACTGGGAAGCCTCCCCTCCAATTGCACCTTCCAGGCTGTGACCACGTCTCTTTCCTGTAGAGGGGCTGAAACACACAGACTGGGAAGCCTCCCCTCCAATTGCACCTTCCAGGCTGTGACCACGTCTCTTTCCTGTAGAGGGGCTGAAACACACAGACTGGGAAGCCTCCCTCCAATTGCACCTTCCAGGCTGTGACCACGCCTCTTTCCTGTAGAGGGGCTGAAACACACAGACTGGGAAGCCTCCCTCCAAATGCACCTTCCAGGCTGTGACCACGCCTCTTTCCTGTAGAGGGGCTGAAACACACAGACTGGGAAGCCTCCCTCCAATTGCACCTTCCAGGCTGTGACCACGCCTCTTTCCTGTAGAGGGGCTGGAACACACAGACTGGGAAGCCTCCCTCCAATTGCACCTTCCAGGCTGTGACCACGCCTCTTTCCTGTAGAGGGGCTGAAACACACAGACTGGGAATCCTCCCCTCCAATTGCACCTTCCAGGCTGTGCCCACGTCTCTTTCCTGTAGAGGGGCTGAAACACACAGACTGGGAAGCCTCCCATCCAATTGCACCTTCCAGGCTGTGACCACGTCTCTTTATTGTAGAGGGGCTGAAACACACAGACTGGGAAGCCTCCCATCCAATTCCACCTTCCAGGCTGTGACCACGCTCTTTCCTGTAGAGGGGCTGAAACACACAGACTGGGAAGCCTCCCATCCAATTCCACCTTCCAGGCTGTGACCACGCCTCTTTCCTGTAGAGGGGCTGGAACACACAGACTGGGAAGCCTCCCCTCCAATTCCACCTTCCAGGCTGTGACCACGTCTCTTTCCTGTAGAGGGGCTGAAACACACAGACTGGGAAGCCTCCCATCCATTGCACCTTCCAGGCTGTGACCAAGCCTCTTTCCTGTAGAGGGGCTGAAACACACAGACTGGGAAGCCTCCCATCCAATTGCACCTTCCAGGCTGTGACCACGTCTCTTTCCTGTAGAGGGGCTGCAACACACAGCCTGGGAAGCCTCCCATCCAATTGCACCTTCCAGGCTGTGACCACGTCTCTTTCCTGTAGAGGGGCTGGAACACACAGACTGGGAAGCCCCCCATCCAATTGCACCTTCCAGGCTGTGACCACGTCTCTTTCCTGTAGAGGGGCTGAAACGCACAGACTGGGAAGCCTCCCATCCAATTGCACCTTCCAGGCTGTGACCACGTCTCTTTCCTGTAGAGGGGCTGAAACACACAGACTGGGAAGCCTCCCATCCAATTGCACCTTCCAGGCTGTGACCACGTCTCTTTCCTGTAGAGGGGCTGAAACACACAGACTGGGAAGCCTTCCATCCAATTGCACCTTCCAGGCTGTGACCACGTCTCTTTCCTGTAGAGGGGCTGAAACACACAGACTGGGAAGCCTCCCATCCAATTGCACCTTCCAGGCTGTGACCACGTCTCTTTCCTGTAGAGGGGCTGAAAACACACAGACTGGGAAGCCTCCCATCCAATTGCACCTTCCAGGCTGTGACCACGTCTCTTTCCTTTAGAGGGCTGAAACACACAGACTGGGAAGCCTCCCATCCAATTGCACCTTCCAGGCTGTGACCACGTCTCTTTCCTGTAGAGGGGCTGAAACACACAGACTGGGAAGCCTCCCCTCCAATTGCACCTTCCAGGCTGTGACCACGTCTCTTTCTGTAGAGGGGCTGAAACACACAGACTGGGAAGCCTCCCATCCAATTGCACCTTCCAGGCTGTGACCACGTCTCTTTCCTGTAGAGGGGCTGAAACACACAGACTGGGAAGCCTCCCCTCCAATTGCACCTTCCAGGCTGTGACCACGTCTCTTTCCTGTAGAGGGGCTGAAACACACAGACTGGGAAGCCTCCCATCCAATTGCACCTTCCAGGCTGTGACCACGTCTCTTTCCTGTAGAGGGGCTGAAAGCACACAGATTGGGGAAGCCTCCCATCCAATTGCACCTTCCAGGCTGTGACCACGTCTCTTTCCTGTAGAGGGGCTGAAACACACAGACTGGGAAGCCTCCCATCCAATTGCACCTTCCAGGCTGTGACCACGTCTCTTTCCTGTAGAGGGGCTGAAACACACAGACTGGGAAGCCTCCCATCCAATTGCACCTTCCAGGCTGTGACCACGTCTCTTTCCTGTAGAGGGGCTGAAACACACAGACTGGGAAGCCTCCCATCCAATTGCACCTTCCAGGCTGTGACCACGTCTCTTTCCTGTAGAGGGGCTGAAACACACAGACTGGGAAGCCTCCCATCCAATTGCACCTTCCAGGCTGTGACCACGTCTCTTTCCTGTAGAGGGGCTGAAACACACAGACTGGGAAGCCTCCCATCCAATTGCACCTTCCAGGCTGTGACCACGTCTCTTTCCTGTAGAGGGGCTGAAACACACAGACTGGGAAGCCTCCCATCCAATTGCACCTTCCAGGCTGTGACCACGTCTCTTTCCTGTAGAGGGGCTGCTGAGTTGCACCCTGTGTCAGCTGTTGTGATGAGAGTCAGCGTCATGTGCCGCCTTCATTTCCCCATTCTCCACATCGTTACACCGGCACTGGCCCTTCCCTCTTCCTCTGCTTCACTCTATGGATTCCACTCCGTCCGCCTCTTTTCAAATTGATCGCCTGAGCTTTGGTTGGATGTTTCTTTTTTTTTTTTTTTCAATGAGCCGAGAGTGGAAGTAGGAGCTAAGAGAGGGGAGGGGAAATTATTCAAGAAGAAGAAGAAGAAGAAGAAGAAGAAGAAGAAGAAGAAGAAGAAGAAGAAGAGAAGAAGAAGAAAAGAAGAAAGAAGAAGAAGAAAACAGTAAAATTGTCTCTAACTAACTGAAAAAGCGC
>JAFLJL010017293.1:0-15281 GCA_018398815.1 Conus ventricosus | reverse complement strand
TGTGCCAAGAAATTGTTGGTGTTGTTGGTATGGCTATAGCCCGGTGTGCCAACACATTGTTGGTGTGTTGGTATGGCTATTGCCCGATGTGCCAACAATTATTGGTGTTGTTAGTATGGCTATTGCCCGGTGTGCCAACACATTGTTGGTGTTGTTGGTATGGCTATAGCCCGTGTGCCAACACGTTGTTGGTGTTGTTGGTATGGCTATAGCCCGGTGTGCCAACACATTGTTGGTGTTGTTGGTATGGCTACAGCCCGGTGTGTGCGTAACCATTGTTGGTGTTGTTGGTATGGCTATAGCCAGATGTGTCAATACATTGTTGGTGTTGTTGGTATGGCTACAGCCCGGTGTGCGAACACATTGTTGGTGTTGTTGGTATGGCTATAGCCAGATGTGTCAATACATTGTTGGTGTTGTTGGTATGGCTATAGCCCGGTGTGCCAACACATTGTTGGTGTTGTTGGTATGAACATAGCCCAGTGTGCCAACACATTGTTGGTGTTGTTGGTATGGATATAGCCAGGTGTGCCAATACAGTGTTGGTGTTGTTGGTATGGCTATAGCCTGGTGTGCCAATACATTGTTAGTGTTGTTGGTATTGCTATAGCCCGGTGTGTCAATACATTGTTGGTGTTGTTGGTATGGCTATTGCCTGGTGTGTCAATACATTGTTGGTGTTGTTGGTATGGCTATTGCCTAGTGTGCGATCACATTGTTGGTGTTGTTGGCATGGCTATAGCCCGGTGTGCCAAGAAATTGTTGGTGTTGTTGGTATGACTATAGCCCGGTGTGCCAACACATTGTTGGTGTTGTTGGTATGGCTATAGCCCGGTGTGCCAACACATTGTTGGTGTTGTTAGTATGGCTATTGCCCGGTGTGCCAACACATTGTTGGTGTTGTTGGTATGGCTATAGCCCGGTGTGCCAACACGTTGTTGGTGTTGTTGGTATGGCTATTGCCCGGTGTGCCAAAGCTCAGTACAGATTTTGCTGTCACATCTTCTGTGTCATCTCAGTGGCATTGCGTCCCCACCACTCATTCCGACCCCCACCCCCAGCCCCGTCCACAGCTGCAGCCCGGCCCGCCACAGCCTGGGTACCGGCAAACCAGTGGCAGAAGTCATGTCAAACGGTCAGGAGGCACCCCACCGGAGGAGACACTGCACTGCTGCCGAGTCACTTTGGTGGTGTTCAGTGGTGCCTGTTCTGATCCAACATACGCAGGATACCAGCTGCTAAACCCCCTACTGACGACAATAATTGCTTTGTCGCGGAGCCAGCGTGAGCGAGCTCTCCCTCCTGAGGGTGCCACTACGTTCATCCAACGACAGTCCCCATTAATTTGCCGAGACCGGCGACCGCGACAGAATCAAACCAAGGCCACAGATGTGGAGAAGTAATCGAAACTGAGGTCACCAAGGAATTTGAGACTTTTACTCTTATCGATGAGAATAGGGATGATAAAGATGATGCGACATATTTCCATTCTGGTCTGAGACAGCATGACAGGGCTGTGTTCTACGCTTCCTTTCATAATATATCCCAGCGTCAACCAGGCCCGAAAGATACAGATACCGGCGGTGTTGGTCAGGAGATTTGAGCAACACTCTCGGAGACGCATCCATTCAGTGAATGAAGCTTGACTGTGTAGTCCCAGCCTTCCCAACTGAGCGTGTTGCAAACTAAACTCTTCGTAGGAGCCGGTCGGGGCGGAAAATCCCACAAATAAATGGCTTTGATGGGAATCAAGCCCACGACCTCCCAGCCGGGAGTCCGCAACGCCAAGCGCTTCGCGAAGGCAGCTGGTTCAAACCCCAGTACATGACTTGAGGTTGTAGCTGACGTCAGTCCTAGATTGTTGGTGTTGTTGGTATGGCTATATCCAGGTGTCCCAAACTTCAGTACGTGACGTGACTGACGTCAGTCCTAGATTGTTGGTGTTGTTGGTATGGCTATATCCAGGTGTCCCAAACTTCAGTACGTGACGTGACTGACGTCAGTCCTAGATTGTTGGTGTTGTTGGTATGGCTGTAAGCAGGTGTCCCAAACCTCAGTACATGACGTAGCTGACGTCAGTTCCACATTGTTGGCGTTGTTGGTATGGCTGTATGCAGGTGACCTTGACCTCTGTGCGTGGTTTCAGCTCGGAACTGCAGCCAGTTCCAGAGGACGTTCACAATGGAGGCTTTGTGACCATGGTGCATGGGCAGTGTGACTGCTACTGCCCCCCTGGCCTGGACCCTGCCACTGGATGCTTCACCACCAGGACCAAAGGTAGAGACAGAGAGAGAGAGAGAGAGAGAGAGAGAGAGAGAGAGAGAGAGAGAGAGAGAGAGAGGGAGGGAGGGAGGGAGGGAGGGTGAGAGAGAGAGAGAGAGGGAAAGAGCGGGGAGAGAGAGAGAGAGGGGGAGGGTGAGAGAAGAAAGAGAGAGGGAAAGAGCGGGAGAGAGAGAGAGAGAGAGAGAACGAACGAACGAACGAACGAAATTTGTTTTAATGAGGGAAAAAAATAAGCACATAGCAGGCTTGTTTGCATCTTGCCCTCAAAAATGGGAAAGAAACATTTCAAACACAAAAGCCACCCTCCACACTCCAACCATTAACCAAACATCCACCTGTCGAACAATCCTTTCAAAGCAATAATAATAGCAATAACAATAGTAATGAATGATAATGATTAAAAATGATAACATTACAATTCAAATACAACACCATGCGCACATATTATACATATGCATTGTCAAACATTACATCTATCGAATAGCATGATCTGAACAGATAGAAATACAGAACACATAATAATCACAAATATAAATCCACATGAAAGTAAATCAATAATGAAACCAAGAATCTGTTCCGGAAGGGGGCGTACAACACACATTTTTGCGCCCTCCAGATACGCACGCAATTTCACTTTCCTCTCTATCCCGTGTTCTCTGGAAACAATTCATCCTCGCCCCTCGTAACAAACACCCCACCTCACCTCGTCTACCCCTCCGTTCACAACCAACCCTACTCAAACAGAGAGAGAGAGACAGAGAGAGAGAGAGAGAAGAGAGAGAGGAGAGAGAGAGAGAGAGAGAGAAAGAGAGAAGAGAGAGAGAGAGGAGAGGAGAGAGAGAGAGAGAGAGAGAGAGAGAGAGAGAGGATATAAAAGCAAATATTCACTTACCATAAGGATCAGGAGATGCTGTTCATGTATTGCGTCATAAGGTGTGTTTGATATTGTGTTTTAAAGACTCGGAGGCTTGTATTTACATCGAGTGAAGTTATAACAGAATTCCATAAGCAGCCACCAGAGTACAACAAGCTGATTTAAACAGATCGATTCTCGAATCTTCTTCATTTCGAATCTATTTTTCAAAGCCATTGGGGCACGGTCGGACATTATATTAAACATAAGAGAGCTTTGTTGTAAACTAGCTTCCATTTTAGAGGCAGAATTTCTAAATGTTTATATTCTGAGAAAGTAGGGGAGGAGGACTTCAGGAGGATCAGTTTAATGGCACGTCTATGTAAACTGAATAAAGGTTTTAAAATATTATCACTAGCGGAATCCCATATTGTTGAGGCATAGTTTATGTAAGATACAACATAGGCATGAAAGAACAACTTACGGCTATGTTGATCTAAAAAATGTTTAATTCTGGAAAGCTGGTAAATCTTTCTGGACACATTTTTACATACAAACGCAATATGATTCGACCATAACAGATTGTTATCAATAATAACACCTAGGATCTTATGGTGATCAACTTCCTCGAGATTTTCTCCATTAATACAAAGGTAATGATTGCTACAAGAAAGATTTTGACGTTTTTGCCTGGTAGTAATTAATAAGTATTTAGTTTTTTGGGGGTGGAGTCGCATATGATTGAGTTCAGACCATTCAGATAACTTGTTGATACTTTCTTGTAGGGAGATAAAAATGTTATCTAATCGATCGTGACAGGTGTGGATAGTGGTATCATCGGCAAACATCTCACATAAAGTTGTAAAAAACAGAGGTAGATCATTTATATATACAGAAATAGTATTGGCCAAGGACTGAGCCTTGAGGGACGCCGTACTTAACAGGTAGAATGGAAGAATTTGATCTATTTACCGAAACACACTGTTTCCTGTCTGAGAGAAATGAAGATAGAAGTTCCAAAGCGTTGTCAGTTAGGCCATAGATCTTTAATTTCTCAAGTAGAAGACTGTGGTCGACGACATCAAATGCTTTCATAAAGTCTACTACTAGAACACCTGTGATTTTATTATTGTTTATGTTAGTAAGCCACTGGTCAACAAGACTAGTTAATGCTGTGTGACAAGAATGGTTGGCCCTAAATCCGGACTGGTTTGGATGAAAACAGTTCGAAGAAGTTGAAATGATTAAGAATGTGTTTGTTTATGTGATCTTCCAAAGGTTTAGAGAGTATAGACAAGATGGAGATGGGTCTATAATTTGAGGGATCAGCATAGTCACCTGATTTATAGATGGGTATAACTTTAGCAACTTTAAAAGCTTTTGGAATATACTTTTTTGCAAGGCATAGGTTGTAGATGCAGGTAAGCGTTTCGGCGATTACTGGGGCTGACAATTTCAAGATTTTCCCATCAATGCCATCAAGACCACTTGTGTTACTTTGTTTTAGGCTACTAAGAGATTTATACACTTCATGCACACCCATAAATGGTATATTTGAAAGAGAGGATATATTTCTAGAATTGCAAAAGTCCTGAAGAATATCCAATTTATTTTCTGACGTTCTGTTTATTTTTATTGTTGAGTTAGCTACGTCACAAAAATGTGAATTCAAGACATCAGATGATAAATCTTTTGGCGAGGTAGTATGACCTTTAACATTTTTATTAGTAAGCTCGTTTATCGCTTTCCAAATAGATCTGTTATCTGCTTTGGAAGAAATAAGATTTTGAAAATACTTTTTCTTTGACGATCGTTTTAGGTAATTGACTAAGTTTCTTTGTTTTTTTATAGGAATCTCGACTCCCTGATACTAACAGCGACTCTCTTAAGTCGGTAGCAGTGTCTATATCTTTAGTTATCCAGGGTTTTTTTTAGGATTGTTACTAACACGCATTGTTTTAAATGGGGCATGCTTATTATAAACATTAAGGAAACTATGATACCAGACTTCTAAAGCCTCGTCGGGGTCTGTGAATTGATAGACCGTGGAAAGGAATGAGTTCATTAAATCCCGCTGAAAGGAGTCATTGTCAAATTTTGAAAAGTTTCTGTAGGTAATTATCTTGTGGAAATTTTTTGGAACTTTAACTCCTCGCTTGGACCACGTAAAACATACTGGAGAATGGTCGCTACAACCGAACGTCGGTGAGCATATTTCTATCATGGTGTTAACTGAAGAAGTATATATGTTGGGGAATAAGAGAGAGAGAGAGAGATGGAGAGAGAGAAGAGAGAGAGAGAGAGGGAGGGAGGGGGGGGGGGGGGGGAGACAGAGAAAGAAAGGGGAGAGAGAAAGTAGGAGATTCAGATTCAGATTCAGATTCAGATAATTTATTCAATAAGGCCAAAGCCCCATATGAACGAGGGGCGGTAACAATGTTTCACATATATCATTATGCAATTTCTGGCAGAATTCATAGTCCATTACAAGCATGTTTTCTACCACAAATCACGAAAGAAGAGTTTGCCTTAACTGAAAGGCTTTATGCAGATACAATGCTAATTTACGTGCTATTCTTTCATCTTTCGATGCCATAAGCAGACAAAATCGAAACAAACATGGATTCATATAGAATTTTGCTGGAATATACTTCACCCGAAGATCAGTCAGAACAGAACATGTTAGAACAAAATGAAGCTCGTCCTCATTAGGCTCCTTACACAATGGACACACTAACTCATTACCATATACAGTTTTAAAGCGATAGACATGTACATTAATTTCAGATATACCAAATCTAAATTTAGTGACAAGAACCGCAAATATATATCCAAATCAAACGAAAGATATGCCTTCACTAGATGACCAGATGTATAACTTCTATACATTTTAAACCTTTCACTTGTTTTTATATGACTTTCCCAGTCTTGCCATCTGCAATCAATTAATCTCTGTTTGCACAAATAAATTTTCTTGACCAACACCTTGGCACTCCCACACATAACCAAAACCAAATTCGTAAAGAAATAATCGAATATTTGATACCCAGTTATTTTTCCCTTTTGAGTCCAAATCGTATAACATGGTGTAAGATTTTCTTGGTAGTCGATCAATGTTCATTTTCAATAATTTGAACCAGTAACGAATGCACCTAATTGCCGCGTTTATGTACAGTGGGTACCTGTTTGTTTCTCCATACACTAAATCATTTGGAGTTTTTACATCCACTCCCAAAAACTTTTTAAGGCCAAATAAATGGACTGACTCGCAATGCATTTTGATTTTTCTGTCCAGTCCCCACAACTCTGATCCATATAGTGCAATCGGTTGAATGTAAATATCGAAAATCTTGACAAAAAGTTCTAAAGAATTGTTATTCAAAAGGTATAGCTTTTTCAAAATACATAACAAGCGATTCTTTGCTCTTCCAGAAAGATCTCTGCAAGCGGCTACAAAACTTAAACGAGTTGAGAAAAAGATTCCAAGATACTTGTAAACATTAACTACTGGCATGGCAATATCATTGTATACCCATCTTTCCCTGGCTGACAAGTGACCCCCTTTCCTAAAAACTATTACATTACTTTTATCCATGTTTACCTTCAATTGCAGCTGGTCAGCTGAAGTCTTCAAACTATTTAGCTGTGCTTGCAAACCAATAACCGTTTCAGATAGTAAAACTATATCGTCAGCAAACAACAAGATAAAGAGTTCCATATAATCTACAGTAAAACCTAGCACCATGTCTTCCGTTATTTGTTACTTCTAGTGCTAGCTCGTTTATAAATAAAGAAAACAAAATAGGGCTGCAGACATCTCCTTGTTTTACACCTCTAGTACAATTTATGTAATCTGTGAGTTTTGCACCACATCGAATTCTTGTTTTGACAACATTATACATGCTTCTAACACATTTAAAGAGTCTTCCCGTAATTCCGTTTTTGAACAGGACAGGCCACAATAAATTTCTGTTGATTGAATCAAACGCCTTTTCAAAGTCAATGAATGCTACATACAATTTGCGATTAAGGGAAAACTGTTTCTGGATTAGAGCCATGAGAGTAAACGCATGATCAATAGTTGAATATCCATGTTTAAACCCTGCTTGACATTCACCAGTTATGTTATTTTCCTCCACATAATCTTGTATAGTCTTTGATTGATAATGGCGCTGAATACTTTACTACTTACATCTGACAGAGAGACACCTCTATAATTATTTGTATTATTTACATTACCCTTTTTATAAAGCGGAAGGGTCACAGACTCACACCAGTTTTCAGGAAAAATACCTCTTTCAAATAATGCATTAAAGAATTTAACCAAAAAATCAACAACTTTTTCACAAGGAGTTTTCAAAAACTGCTCCGATTATTCCGTCAGGTCCAGCAGCTTTTCGTTTTTTAACTTTTCTCAGCGCTAACATAACTTCTTCACGAGAAATTGGGCGATTCATATATTCATTATCAACTTCCGGAAAGTCATCACTACCACTACATGACAAACCTTTATCCAACAGACCTTTAAAGTGCAGAAACCAGTTATCTAAAGGTATATTATTTTTGGGTTGTTTCTTTTTCAACGAAATATTGGACATATTCCTTTTGGGTATTTTGGGTATTAATTGAAGCCAATAACTTGTCTAGTGTATTCCTATTGAATTGTTTTTTCTTTATTTCTAAAAGCTTTTTGTATTCTCTTCTAGCCTTTGTGTATCTATTACTGTCTTCTTTAAGTTTATCTCCCTTGACATCATTTTCGACAACAGAATCATATTGCTTTGATGATCTATGAAATGTTCTTAGTAATCTGCGCAGTTGAGTTCTATTGTTTTGCAGTCCTCATCAAACCAACCCTGCTTACGACTGTCCAAACCTAGCTTCACAGTTTTCTTCATGCATGCAGCACACTCTTGAATACATATATTAAACATATCCAGTGCATCATTGATATTCACGTCAATAAGTTCAAGGGCAGCTTGTAATTTATCGTGGACTTCTTCCTCGCATAAATTCCTGTAAAATATACTACTGTATTCATCACACCACACAAATTTTTTAATTACATGCACACCATCGCTATCTTCATTCTTATATAAATTATCATGACAAAAAGCAATGCAGTATTCAATGGGAAAATGATCAGATTCGAATCGTTCAGCAACAGTCAATTCAGACACATCATATAATAAGTCGTAAAGATTACTGGACATAATAAAATAATCATTACACACTGCTCCCGTTTTCACATGTATATGTATAACAACCATGCTGGTCGCCATTACATAATCCATTCAATATAATCAGATCCAATGCAGTACACATATTTAACAAAGATTTACCGTAGCTGTTAACGCATTCATCTTGAGAATGCCGGTCACAAATAACCGAATGACTTTTTAATGGAACATTGTCATTGTCATAAACAGGGCGTGATGGAGAAATATTAGAGATTCTGCTGTTCAGATCACCGCATAAAATGATGTAAACATCTTCCATCTGAATTGACAAGTCTGTCAAACACTCTTCAAGCATGATTATTCCACTGTCATAATTAAAGTGTGAATAGAAAGGAGACCCCTCCGGTGGAACATAAGCACATACATAAAGTACATCATTCAGGCATCCAAGCAACCGTTTATCAATGACAAACGCACATATATTTTCATACTTGATATCTAAATTACACACGAAAGGAGCAAATTCATCCCTTATAAGACATATAATCCCACCCGATCTCCTTCCATGTTTGGTGAATTTCACAGCCGGTTTACAATATACCTGAAAGCCAGGAAATAGATCAGGGTTACAGTTCTCTTCAAAAGTTTCAAGAAGACAAACAAAATCAAAAGATGTAATGTATGAAAAGAAATCATGAAATATAAACTTAGAGCGCAAGCCATTTACATTCCATGACAAGAACTTAATAGAAAACGATTTTATATCAGCATCAAAACGCAAAACTTTATTTACAGAAGTGGAGATATCGTCTTTTATATTACCACAAGATAGATTTCCATATTCTCCCTCTCCACAAGTTATTGGAATGCTAGAATTTTTGCATGAAAACAAGGGACGACTGACGATTTCAAACCCAACCGGACCAACCGGTTCTAAATCCCCACGTGCAACATGTGTGGTCATCGACGGGCTGTGTGAATCAACCTGGGGAAATTCTGGTGTAGTTGCTTTATTTGTACCCGTCTCAATTCAGTCCCAAAAACATTTATTTGAATATCGGGCCGGCCGTTTTCCTATTTTATTTCTCTAAGTGAATCGTGCACATCAAGCCCATACTTTTTACCATTAATAAACAGATGATCATACACCATGCGGACCTGTTTGCCCTCAGCCTTAGCTTTTTTCAGGTGTGGGCCCAACTTACGTCTAATGTCACGCACGCCTCGAGAAAAATCCTCCCCGACAAACACGTTTGTTCCCTTCAGTTTTTGCTTCGCTTTTAATATTTTCATTTTTTGCTATAAAAGGAACATCGGGCGATTATCGTGGAATCAGATCTGGAGCTCAGTCGATGTACACGATCAAATTCGATAGAATCAGTAATATCCAGCTTGTCTGTGACCAATCCTGGATCAAACCCTCACACTCTTCACTTGTTTCCCTTCCCTTTTCTCCATACCATAAAAAATCAGGTTATTTCTTCTAGACCTGCCTCTAAATCGTCACATTTTCTTCTAGGTCATCCACTCTAGAGGTCAGATCACTGTTCTTTTGCTGCAGCAAGTCATTCTCACGTCGAAGATCGTCTATCTCGTCCCTCAGTCCACTCACAAGATCACGGAGAGCACCATGATCCTGCCGTAAGAGAGACAATTCCTCCTTCACATTGTCCAGCTTGCTGTTAACAGAGCTCTCCACATCACTTGTTTTGACATCAGGTCGGCCATTGAAGGTTCCTTTCCCGGTCGTGGGTGGTACGAAGAAAGACGGGTCTGTCGTCCGGTACCAGAGACCCGGAAACATTTGTATCTGGATTGGGCCGGGGTTGGATTCAACATCACTACAGCGCAGGAGCAGTTACACCATCACCATGACACTTAAACAAATTGTCCCCCCAGAACAGAAGGATGAGGGTTAGTCCGAACAGAACACCGGTTCGCCGTGAACGAACTGTCAACATGGAGATACGCATCGACTGTTTAACGATACACCTCTTCCACATAAACAACTGACAAATTGGCAAAAAAGTACCACATGTTGATCTAAAAACCAGCGGGGGAAGGCATGATACTACAGCAAACAGCTTGTCAAGTTTCAACAAATACACCGTTATAATCCAGAGAAATTCCCCAAAACGTAGAGACAACGCAATACACACCTCCGATCTTCCTGCACGCACAAAGCGCCCCCCCCCCCCCCCCCCCAGAATAGTAGGAGAGAGAGAGAAGAGAGAGAGTGGGGGGGGGGGAGGGGAATGTTTGCTGTAGCGAATGAAGGAATGCAATGACAGGCACCATGGTAGTTATTTGCTGAGGAACCGTGGACATAGGGCTGATGTGCATTCACTGGCTGATGACAGTTATTTGTTGAGGAACCGTCGACATAGGGCTGATGTGCATTCACTGGCTGATGATAGTTATTTGCTGAGGAACCGTGGACATAGGGCTGATGTGCATTCACTGGCTGATGACAGTTATTTGCTGAGGAACCGTGGACATAGGGCTGATGTGCATTCACTGGCTGATGATAGTTATTTGCTGAGGAACCGTGGACATAGGGCTGATGTGCATTCACTGGCTGATGATAGTTATTTGCTGAGGAACCGTGGACATAGGGCTGATGTGCATTCACTGGCTGATGACAGTTATTTGCTGAGGAACCGTCGACATAGGGCTGATGTGCATTCACTGGCTGATGATAGTTATTTGCTGAGGAACCGTCGACATAGGGCTGATGTGCATTCACTGGATGATGATAGTTATTTGCTGAGGAACCGTTGACATTGGGCTGATGTGCATTCACTGGCTGGTGATAGTTATTTGTTGAGGAACCGTTGACATAGGGCTGATGTGCATTCACTGGCTGATGATAGTTATTTGCTGAGGAACCGTTGACATAGGGCTGATGTGCATTCACTGGCTGATGATAGTTATTTGCTGAGGAACCGTTGACATTGGGCGGATGTGCATTCACTGGCTGATGATAGTTATTTGCTGAGGAACCGTCGACATAGGGCTGATGTGCATTCACTGGCTGATGATAGTTATTTGTTGAGGAACCGTTGACATTGGGCTGATGTGCATTCACTGGCTGACATGCCGTGATGGATGCACTCAGACAGCTGAAGACACGTGACCTCAAATGCACAGCTGGGCTGGAATACATCGAAGGTGTCCGTGGTAACGATGACGATGAACATGTTTTGTCATTATTTGAAGACGCTCAGTAAAATAGTGTGGTGCCATCTTCGTTTGGACTTTCAGGACAAACACTATTTCATTGTTAGTTAGGTCTGTGTCTATACGTGACATGTTTAACCAGCTGAGAGGAATACTGGCTTGAAAACACTCCATGGAGAAGGATTCTGTCTATCTGGTCCGTCTATCCACAAATCGCTCTTTCTTTCTTTCTCTCTCTCTCTCTCTCTCTCTCTCTCTCTCTCTCTCTCTCTCTCTCTCTCTCCTCTCTCTCTCTCTCTCTCTCTCTCTCGGTGCGTGCTCCTGTACACATCCATACCTGAGAATGGCCTGTATTTCAGTGGAGAAGCTGACCTTTCCCGGGGGAAGCTACGCCTTCCCGGCCCCCAGTGACGGCTGTCCCACAGGTCATGGCTTTGAGCTGGCCGTGGTGAAACACAAGTACCCCAGTGCCTGGGGTGACCTTGACTTCCTGTCCAGCACCTTCTCTGGGGGCACGGTCCACTCCCACCTGTGTGTGCACCAGTCCAGCTACACTAACGCCGTCACCTGGCCCCCAGGACACTACTGCCTCTACAGGGTGGACACCTGTCCCTCTGGTAGGTACCATGTTCTGTTCCTTTAGGTCAGGTTGATGGACAGGTAGACAGGCGGACATCTGTCCCTCATGTAGGTGTCGTGATCTGCTCCTTTTGATCAGGTTGATGGACAGGTAGAAGGGTGGACACCTGTCGCTCAGGTGGGTGTCATGTTCTGTTCCTTTAGATCAGAATGGTAAATAGGTAGAAGGATGCACACCTGTCCCTCAGGTGGGTGTCATGATCTGCTCCTTCAGATCAGGATGATGGACAGGTAGAAGGGTGGACACCTGTCGCTCAGGTAGGAGGTGTCTTTTGTTCTGTTCCTTCAGATCAAGATGATGGACAGATGGGAAGAAATTGAGTTCTATCCCTCAGGTGATGAAATGTCATTATTTCCTTTTTATCAGTTGTGATGGGGAGATAGGTCAGACGCATGCATTTGGGGACTGCAACTCCTTGTTTTAAACTCGCACGAGCATGGAACTAAAACACAGAGGAATCCCACGAATGGCCAGAAGTTGTAGAATAAATGGAAAAACCACAAAAAACAACAGCAATAACAACAACGATAACATACTTCAGTGAAGAATAAAACTAAGCTCAATTGACTTTAGGTTTTAGTCCCCCTCCTCTCCCTCTCCTCCCCCGCAAATCTTTCCTAGCAGATTTGAAAACAGGATGAAAAACAAAGCTTGCTACTCACCAACGTCCTGCCGTCACATAAGACACGTGCAAACATGAGCACGTCCATTTCAAATGCGCAGTTAATCTCTGTAAAGAAGATGAACATTTTTTTGGAAATTCAAACACACTGTATTGAACTGTAGGATCTTTCTTCTGGGTCCAACTTGCGAACACGTGTGCTGCCTCTGTGACCCCTAGTAGGCTCAGGTTGTAGTTCTTCATCTCATTTACAGTTTGTGCTAATCTTCCAGCTTGGTACAAGGTCCGCACGTTCCAAAATCCAACTCGCATGTGGCGTGTTGGCGTTAGGAGATCCGCTATCGGGCTGGAGACGTCCTTTCGGCTTTGGTCCCCCTCCTTCATAAGTCCAATTGCTTGGTCTGCTTCACTTCCTCTGCCAGATGGAGTAGTTTCTCTTGCTGTCGTTTTCGTAGCGGCAATGTTTTTACGGGGTGGGGTTGCTGGCCGCACGCCCAACTCTCCTCCTTTACCCGGGCTTGAGACCGGCAAGTGGCTCCGAAGATCCACCAGGCGGAGGTAGATCGGGATTCACACTTCAACGAAACATGTGTGTGTGTGTGTGTGTGTGTGTGTGTGTGTGTGTGTGTGTGTGTGTGTGTGTGTGTGTGTGTGTGTGTGTGTGTGTGCACGCACCGACATGTACTAACATGCATGCCACTGTATGTCTGCAATCAGATTTCCAGGATTCCAGCATGACACTAGAGACAGAGAGAGGGTCCAACTGGGCCAATGTTTCCGGCGTGGACGTGGGCGACAACTACGTCAGGTTCCACTTCTGCTGTCGCAGTGACGGCATGAGGACCTACCCCATGGAGATGCCCAACACCCAGCCCTTCATCCTCTTCAGGTCCTCGCCCCACTGTCAGGCGGTGGCCGGTACGCGGCTCTGCTGTGTCCATGTGTGCTGTCTGCTGTTTGGGGTGGTATATTACCCTGCTGTGTCCATGTGTGCTGTCTGCTGTTTTGGGTGGTATATTACTCTGCTGTGTCCATGTGTACTGTCTGCTGTTTGGGGTGGTATATTACTCTGCTGTGTCCATGTGTGCTGTCTGCTGTTTGGGGTGGTATATTACTCTGCTGTGTCCATGTGTGCTGTCTGCTGTTTAGGGGGGGGGGGTATATTACTCTGCTGTGTCCATGTGTGTTGTCTGCTGTTTGGGGGGGGGGGGGGTATATTACTCTGCTGTGTCCATGTGTGCTGTCTGCTGTTTGGGGGGGTTGGTATATTACTCTGCTGTGTCCATGTGTGCTGTCTGCTGTTTGGGGGGTTGGTATATTACTCTGCTGTGTCCATGTGTGCTGTCTGCTGTTTGGGGGGTTGGTATATTACTCTGCTGTGTCCATGTGTGCTGTCTGCTGTTTGGGGGGTTGGTATATTACTCTGCTGTGTCCATGTGTGCTGTCTGCTGTTTGGGGTGGTATATTACTCTGCTGTGTCCATGTGTGCTGTCTGCTGTTTGGGGTGGTATATTACTCTGCTGTGTCCATGTGTGCTGTCTGCTGTTTGGGGTGGTATATTACCCTGCTGTGTCCATGTGTGCTGTCTGCTGTTTGGGGTGGTATATTACTCTGCTGTGTCCATGTGTGCTGTCTGCTGTTTGGGGGTTGGTATATTACTCTGCTGTGTCCATGTGTGCTGTCTGCTGTTTGGGGTGGTATATTACTCTGCTGTGTCCATGTGTGTTGTCTGCTGTTTGGGGGGGGGGGGGGGGTGTATATTACTCTGCTGTGTCCATGTGTGCTGTCTGCTGTTTGGGGGTTGGTATAATTATTACTCTGCTGTGCTGTCTGCTGTTTGGGGGGTTGGTATATTACTCTGCTGTGTCCATGTGTGCTGTCTGCTGTTTGGGGGGTTGGTATATTACTCTGCTGTGTCCATGTGTGCTGTCTGCTGTTTGGGGGGTTGGTATATTACTCTGCTGTGTCCATGTGTGCTGTCTGCTGTTTGGGGGGTTGGTATATTACTCTGCTGTGTCCATGTGTGCTCTCTGCTGTTTTGGGTGGTATATTACTCTGCTGTGTCCATGTGTGCTGTCTGCTGTTTGGGGTGGTATATTACTCTGCTGTGTCCATGTGTGCTGTCTGCTGTTGGGGTGTGTGTGTGTTGGTATATTACTCTGCTGTGTCCATGTGTGCTGTCTGCTGTTTGGGGTGGGATGGTACATTGCTCTGCTGTGTCCATGTGTGCTGTCTGCTGTTTGGGGTGGGATGGTACATTGCTCTGCTGTGTCCACGTGTGCTGTCTGCTGTTTGGGGTGGGATGGTACATTGCTCTGCTGTGTCCACGTGTGCTGTCTGCTGTTTGGGGTGGGATGGTACATTGCTCTGCTGTGTCCACGTGTGCTGTCTGCTGTTTGGGGTGGGATCGTTGTGTCTTGACCTGAAGGTTTGTGACGGTCCTATGTAACATGTCTGTAACTGATGTCACACGTCTGTAACTGATGTGATATGCCTTCAACTGATGTGACGTGTCTTTAATTG
>JAFLJL010017292.1:0-10632 GCA_018398815.1 Conus ventricosus | reverse complement strand
TAGAGGTACACATTATGGGCTGTATGGGCAGTGAACCTGTAGAGGTACACATTATGGCTGTGGAGGTACACATTATTGGCTGTATGGACAGTCAACCTGTAGAGGTACACATTATGGGCTGTATGGGCAGTGAACCTGTAGAGGTACACATTATGGGCTGTAGAGGTTAACATTATTGGCTGTATGGACAGTCAACCTGTAGAGGACCACATTATGGGCAGTATGGGTAGTGAACCTGTAGAGGTACACATTATCGGCTGTATGGGCAGTGAACCTGTAGAGGTACACATTATGGGCTGCATGGGCAGTGAACCTGTAGAGGTACACATTATCAGCTGTATGAGCAGTGAACCTGTAGAGGTACACATTATGGGCTGTATGGGCAGTCAACCTGTAGAGGTAACACATTATGGGCTGTATGGACAGTCAACCTGTAGAGGTACACATTATTGGCTGTATGGGCATTGAACCTGTAGAGGTACACATTATGGGCTGTATGGGCAGTGAACCTGTAGAGGTACACTTTATGGGCTGTATGGGCAGTGAACCTGTAGAGGTTCACATTATCGGCTGCATGGGCAGTGAACCTGTAGAGGTACACATTATGGGCTGTATGGGCAGTGAACCTGTAGAGGTACACATTATGGGCTGTATGGGCAGTGAACCTGTAGAGGTACACATTATCGGCTGTATGGGCAGTCAGCCTGTAGAGGTTCACATTATGGGCTGTATGGGCAGTGAACCTGTAGAGGTACACATTATGGGCTGTATGGGCAGTGAACCTGTAGAGGTACACATTATGGGCTGTATGGGCAGTGAACCTGTAGAGGTACACATTATGGGCTGTATGGGCAGTGAACCTGTAGAGGTACACATTATGGGCTGTATGGGCAGTGAACCTGTAGAGGTACACATTATGGGCTGTATGGCAGTGAACCTGTAAAGGTACACATTATGGGCTGTATGGGCAGTGAACCTGTAGAGGTACACATTATGGGCTGTATGGGCAGTGAACCTGTAGAGGTACACATTATGGGCTGTATGGGCAGTCAACTGTAGAGGTACACATTATGGGCTGTATGGGCAGTCAGCCTGTAGAGGTACACATTATTGGCTGTATGGGCAGTGAACCTGTAGAGGTACACATTATGGGCTGTATGGGCAGCGAACCTGTAGAGGTACACATTATGGTCTGTATGGACAGTGAACCTCTAGAGGTACACATTATGGGCTGTATGGGCAGTGAACCTGTAGAGGTACACATTATGGGCTGTATGGGCAGTGAACCTGTAGAGGTACACATTATTGGCTGTATGGACAGTCAACGTGTAGAGGTACACATTATGGGCTGTATGGACAGTCAACGTGTAGAGGTACACATTATGGGCTGCATGGGCAGTGAACCTGTAGAGGTGCACATTATCAGCTGTATGGGCAGTGAACCTGTAGAGGTACACATTATTGGCTGTATGGACAGTCAACGTGTAGAGGTACACATTATGGGCTGTATGGACAGTCAACGTGTAGAGGTACACATTAGGGGCTGTATGGGCAGTGAACCTGTAGAGGTACACATTATGGGCTGTATGGGCAGTGAACCTGTAGAGATACACATTATGGGCTGTATGGGCAGTGAACCTGTAGAGGTTCACATTATGGGCTGTATGGGCAGTGAACCTGTAGAGGTACACATTATGGGCTGTATGGGCAGTGAACCTGTAGAGGTACACATTATGGGCTGTATGGGCAGTCAGCCTGTAGAGGTACATATTATGGGCTGTATGAGCAGTGAACCTGTAGAGGTTCACATAAGATAAGATAATGTTGCTTATAGCCCAGCCGACCGCAAAGGGCCACATCAGGGCTGAGGTTCACATTATGGGCTGTAGCCTGTAGAGGTTCACATTATCGGCTGCATGGGCAGTGAACCTGTAGAGGTTCACATTATGGGCTGTATGAGCAGTGAACCTTTAGAGGTACACATTATCGGCTGTATGGGCAGTCAGCCTGTAGAAGTTCACATTATCGGCTGCATGGGCAGTGAACCTGTAGAGGTACACATTATGGGCTGTATGGGCAGTCAACCTGTAGAGGTACACATTATGGGCTGTATGGGCAGTGAACCTGTAGAGGTTCACATTATGGGCTGTATGGGCAGTGAACCTGTAAAGGTACACATTATGGGCTGTATGGGCAGTGAACCTGTAGAGGTTCACATTATGGGCTGTATGGGCAGTGAACCTGTAGAGGTACACATTATTGGCTGTATGGGCAGTGAACCTGTAGAGGTACACATTATGGGCTGTATGGGCAGTCAACCTGTAGAGGTTCACATTATCGGCTGTATGGGCAGTGAACCTGTAGAGGTACACATTATGGGCTGTATGGGCAGTGAACCTGTAGAGGTACACATTATGGGCTGTATGGGCAGCGAACCTGTAGAGGTACACATTATGGGCTGTATGGGCAGTGAACCTGTAGAGGTACACATTATGGGCTGTAGAGGTACACATTATTGGCTGTATGGACAGTCAACCTGTAGAGGTACACATTATGGGCTGTATGGGCAGTGAACCTGTAGAGGTACACATTATGGGCTGTAGAGGTACACATTATTGGCTGTATGGACAGTCAACCTGTAGAGGTACACATTATGGGCAGTATGGGCAGCGAACCTGTAGAGGTACACATTATGGGCTGTATGGGTAGTGAACCTGTAGAGGTACACATTTTCGGCTGTATGGGCAATGAACCTGTAGAGGTACACATTATGGGCTGTATGGGCAGTGAACCTGTAGCGGTACACATTATGGGCTGTATGGGCAGTGAACCTGTAGAGGTTCACATTATCGGCTGCATGGGCAGTGAACCTGTAGAGGTACACATTATCGGCTGTATGGGCAGTGAACCTGTAGATGTACACATTATGGGCTGTATGGGCAGTGAACCTGTAGAGGTACACATTATCGGCTGTATGGGCATTTCAGCCTGTAGAGGTTCACATTATCGGCTGTATGGGCAGTGAACCTGTAGAGGTACACATTATGGGCTGTATGGGCAGTGAACCTGTAGAGGTACACATTATGGGCTGTATGGGCAGTGAACCTGTAGAGGTACACATTATGGGCTGTAGGGGCAGTGAACCTGTAGAGGTACACATTATGGGCTGTATGGGCAGTGAACCTGTAAAGGTTACACATTATGGGCTGTATGGGCAGTCAACTGTAGAGGTACACATTATGGGCTGTATGGGCAGTCAACCTGTAGAGGTACACATTATGGGCTGTATGGGCAGTCAACCTGTAGAGGTACACATTATGGGCTGTATGGGCAGTCAGCCTGTAGAGGTACACATTATTGGCTGTATGGGCAGGAACCTGTAGAGGTACACATTATGGGCTGTATGGGCAGCGAACCTGTAGAGGTACACATTATGGGCTGTATGGACAGTGAACCTGTAGAGGTACACATTATGGGCTGTATGGGCAGTGAACCTGTAGATGTACACATTATGGGCTGTATGGGCAGTGAACCTGTAGAGGTACACATTATTGGCTGTATGGACAGTCAACGTGTAGAGGTGTACATTATGGGCTGTATGGACAGTCAACGTGTAGAGGTACACATTATGGGCTGCATGGGCAGTGAACCTGTGAGAGGTACACATTATCAGCTGTATGGGCAGTGAACCTGTAGAGGTACACATTATTGGCTGTATGGACAGTCAACGTGTAGAGGTACACATTATGGGCTGTATGGACAGTCAACGTGTAGAGGTACACATTATGGGCTGTATGGGCAGTGAACCTGTAGAGGTACACATTATCAGCTGTATGGGCAGTGAACCTGTAGAGGTACACATTATTGGCTGTATGGACAGTCAAGTGTAGAGGTACACATTATGGGCTGTATGGACAGTCAACGTGTAGAGGTACACATTATGGGCTGTATGGGCAGTGAACCTGTAGAGGTACATATTATGGGCTGTATGGGCAGTGAACCTGTAGAGGTACACATTATGGGCTGTATGGGCAGTGAACCTGTAGAGGTACACATATGGGCTGTATGGGCAGTGAACCTGTAGAGGTACACATTATCGGCTGCATGGGCAGTAAACCCTGTAGAGGTACACATTATGGGCTGTATGGACAGTGAACCTGTAGAGGTACACATTATGGGCTGTATGGACAGTGAACCTGTAGAGGTACACATTATGGGCTGTATGGGCAGTGAACCTGTAGAGGTACACATTATGGGCTGTATGGGCAGTGAACCTGTAGAGGTACACTTATTGGCTGTATGGACAGTCAACGTGTAGAGGTACACATTATGGGCTGTATGGACAGTCAACGTGTAGAGGTACACATTATGGGCTGTATGGGCAGTGAACCTGTAGAGGTACACATTATGGGCTGTATGGGCAGTGAACCTGTAGAGGTACACATTATTGGCTGTATGGACAGTCAACGTGTAGAGGTACACATTATGGGCTGTATGGACAGTCAACGTGTAGAGGTACACATCATGGGCTGTATGGGCAGTGAACCTGTAGAGGTACACATTATGGGCTGTATGGGCAGTGAACCTGTAGAGGTACACATTATGGGCTGTATGGGCAGTGAACCTGTAGAGGTACACATTATGGGCTGTATGGGCAGTGACCTGTAGAGGTACACATTATCGGCTGCATGGGCATGAACCTGTAGAGGTACACATTATGGGCTGTATAGGCAGTCAGCCTGTAGAGGTTCACATTATGGGCTGTATGGGCAGTGAACCTGTAGAGATACACATTATGGGCTGTATGGGCAGTGAACCTGTAGAGGTACACATTATGGGCTGTATGGGCAGTCAGCCTGTAGAGGTACACATTATGGGCTGTATGAGCAGTGAACCTGTAGAGGTTCACATTATGGGCTGTATGGGCAGTCAGCCTGTAGAGGTTCACATTATCGGCTGCATGGGCAGTGAACCTGTAGAGGTTCACATTATGGGCTGTATGAGCAGTGAACCTGTAGAGGTACACATTATCGGCTGTATGGGCAGTCAGCCTGTAGAGGTTCACATTATCGGCTGCATGGGCAGTGAACCTGTAGAGGTACACATTATGGGCTGTATGGGCAGTCAATCTGTAGAGGTACACATTATGGGCTGTATGGGCAGTGAACCTGTAGAGGTTCACATTATGGGCTGTATGGCAGTGAACCTGTAAAGGTACACATTATGGGCTGTATGGGCATTGAACTGTAGAGGTTCACATTATGGGCTGTATGGGCAGTGAACCTGTAGAGGTACACATTATTGGCTGTATGGGCAGTGAACCTGTAGAGGTACACATTATTGGCTGTATGGGCAGTCAACCTTTAGAGGTTCACATTATCGGCTGTATGGGCAGTGAACCTGTAGAGGTACACATTATGGGGCTGTATGGGCTGTGAACCTGTTGAGGTACACATTATGGGCTGTATGGGCAGTGAACCTGTTGAGGTACACATTATCAGCTGTATGGGCAGTCAACCTGTAGAGGTACACATTATGGGATGTATGAGCAGTCAACCTGAAGAGGTACACATTATCTGGGGCACAACACAAGGGAAAATGGTTCCCATCCCTATCCTTCCACTGTTTTAACCTTCTTTGACCTGGATCAGGTACCCATTTACTGCTGGATGGACAGAGTAGGGCATCAAACTGTTGTCATCAGACCCACACTCTGATGACAGGAGACAGGGAGAGTATCAAGCTGTAGTCATCAGATCAATACTCTGATGACAGGAGACAGGCAGAGTATCAAGCTGTAGTCATCAGACCAACACTCTGATGACAGAGACAGGCAGAGTATCAAGCTGTAGTCATCAGACCAACACTCTGATGACAGGAGACAGGGAGAGTATCAAGCTGTAGTCATCAGACCAACACTCTGATGACAGGAGACAGGGAGAGTATCAAGCTGTAGTCATCAGACCAACACTCTGATGACAGGAGACAGGGAGAGTATCAAGCTGTAGTCATCAGACCAACACTCTGATGATAGGAGACAGGGAGAGTATCAAGCTGTAATCATCAGACCAACACTCTGATGATAGGCGACAGGGAGAGTATCAAGCTGTAATCATCAGACCAACACTCTGATGACAGGAGACACAGGAGGGTATGAAGCTGTAGTCATCAGACCAACACTATGATGACAGGAGACAGAGGAGGGTATCAAGCTGTAGTCATCTGACCAACACTCTGACTGATGACAGGAGACAGGGAGAGTATCAAGCTGCAATCATCAGACCAACACTCTGATGATAGGAGACAGGGAGAGTATCAAGCCGTAGTCATCAGACCAACACTCTGATGATAGGAGACAGGGAGAGTATCAAGCTGTAATCATCAGACCAACACTTGATGACAGGAGACACAGGAGGGTATGAAGCTGTAGTCATCAGACCAACACTATGATGACAGGAGACAGAGGAGGGTATCAAGCTGTAATCATCAGTCCCACACTCTGATGACAGGAGACAGAGAAGGGTATCAAGCTGTAGTCATCAGACCAACACTATGATGACAGGAGACAGAGGGGGGTATTAAGCTGTAGTCATCTGACCAACACTCTGATGATAGGAGACAGAGCAGGGTATCAAGCTGTAGTCATCAGACAACACTCTGATGACAGGAGACAGAGGAGGGTATCAAGCTGTAGTCATCTGACCAACACTATGATGACAGGAGACAGAGCAGGGTATGAAGCTGTAGTCATCAGACCAACACTCTGATAGGAGACAGAGGAGGGCATCAAGCTGTAATCATCAGACTCACACTATGATGACAGGAGACAGAGGAGGGTATGAAGCTGTAGTCATCAGACCAACACTCTGATGACAGGAGACAGAGGAGGGTATGAAGCTGTAGTCATCAGACCAACACTATGATGACAGGAGACAGAGGAGGGTATGAAGCTGTAGTCATCAGACCAACACTCTGATAGGAGACAGAGGAGGGCATCAAGCTGTAATCATCAGACCCACACTCTGATGACAGGAGACGGAGGAGGGTATGAAGCTGTAGTCATCAGACCAACACTATGATGACAGGAGACAGAGGAGGGTATGAAGCTGTAGTCATCAGTCCAACACTCTGATGACAGGAGACAGAGGGGGGTATGAAGCTGTAGTCATCAGTCCAACACTCTGATGACAGGAGACAGAGGAGGGTATCAAGCTGTAGTCATCAGACCAACACTCTGATGATAGGGGACAAAGGAGGGTATGAAGCTGTAGTCATCAGACCCCACTATGATGATAGGAGACAGAGGAGGGCATCAAGCTGTAGTCATCAGACCCACACTATGATGATAGGAGACAGAGGAGGGTATGAAGTTATTGTCATCTGACCAACACTCTGATGACAGGAGACAGAGGAGGGTATGAAGCTGTAGTCATCAGTCCAACACTCTGATGACAGGAGACAGGGAGAGTATCAAGCTGTAGTCATCAGTCCAACACTCTGATGACAGGAGACAGAGGAGGGTGTGAAGCTATAGTCATCTGACCAACACTATGATGACAGGAGACAGAGGAGGGTATCAAGCTGTAGTCATCACACCAACACTCTGATGACAGGAGACATAG
The DNA here is from genome assembly GCA_018398815.1 of Conus ventricosus. Taxonomy (NCBI): domain Eukaryota; kingdom Metazoa; phylum Mollusca; class Gastropoda; order Neogastropoda; family Conidae; genus Conus; species Conus ventricosus. Next base: position 3,010 of record JAFLJL010017292.1, on the reverse strand, counting down.
GGGGTATGAAGCTGTAAGTCATCAGACCAACACTATGATGATAGGAGATAGAGGAGGGTGTGAAACTGTAGTCATCACCCCAACACTCTGATGACAGAGATAGAGGAGGGTGTGAAGCTGTAGTCATCAGACCAACACTATGATGACAGGAGACAGAGGAGAGTATCAAGCTGTAGTCATCCGACCAACACTATGATGATAGGAGATAGAGGAGGGTGTGAAGCTGTAGTCATCTGACCAACACTATGATGACAGGAGACAGAGGAGGGCGTGAAGCTGTAGTCATCTGACCAACACTATGATGATAGGAGATAGAGGAGGGTGTGAAGCTGTAGTCATCAGACCAACACTATGATGACAGGAGACAGAGGAGGGCGTGAAGCTGTAGTCATCTGACCAACACTATGATGATAGGAGATAGAGGAGGGTGTGAAGCTGTAGTCATCAGACCAACACTATGATGATAGAAAACAGAAGAGGGTATGAAGCTGTAGTCATCAGACCCACACTATGATGATAGAAAACAGAAGAGGGTATCAAGCTGTAGTCATCAGACCAACACTCTGATGTTAGGAGACAGAGGAGGGTATTAAGCTGTAAGGATGGGACCCTGTGAGAGGTTTGAACTCACAACCATCAGCACTGCAGGCCAGTCCTCTGACTGTTTGACGATGGGCCCCTGGCTTTGTTTGTTTGTAAAGTGTGACTGCAGTTGAACTTCACAGTTATCTCCATCTTCAGAACCTGCCAGGTCCATAGGGACTGTCACTGGATGGACTGAATGGCTTCCTGTGGAGGAAGGTACTCACTTATTTTGCTTGTGTGACCAAAAAAGAAAACAATGTTCACAGTGGGGGTCTTAGTAGGTGACAGCTTGCATATGTTGGGATCAGAACAGGCACCACTGAACATCACTGTAGTTGCTCATTAGCAGTGCAGTGTCTCCTCTGGTGGGTTGCCCTATCACAGCTTTATTTTTCTGTCCCATGTGAGACACTTAGTTATAAAGCCAAAGAAACAAGGCTTACACATTTCTAATCCAACATTTTTGTTGCTGTAGTCCAAGCAGAGGCATGTATCAAACTTGTGTACTAGTTAACTAGGGAAAATTAAGTTCCCAGAAAGTGATGACGTCATTTTTGCACAATTGTGTGTGTGTGTGTTGTCATTGTTTGAATATCGCCTGACCACTTGTGTACAAGCTTTTTTGCCGTATCTACATTATCTACAGGAAAATAAACCTAGTTGAGTTTGGTATTAAAAGAATTGTCGAGAATTCGCCTATTCAGTCATCTCAAAAGCACAGATATATTACATTTTTCATGACAACCACTAAGGATCAAACTAACAGCCCCACTTGTAATGGCCGCTCAGCAATGCCAAACACATTGTTGCCAGACCGGCTTTACACAGATGACATTCAGTTTGCCGACTACAGCACAGTTAGCTGTCTGGTGGTGGGCAGCCTGCAGAAAACACCCCTTTCCCTGACCTGCATTCACGGCTTGGCCTCTGCAGCTGTGGGTGAGCTGTAAACTCCCTTTCCTCTCAAAACTTTTGTGGCTTGCTCTGAACAGCCATGCTACGACTACCTGATACTGATTGCTGTCAGGGGACGAGTGGTGTTAAGGCTCTGACCAAATGGGCATGGGTATAGCTGTGTTCAGAGGACCCAGAATGCCTCTGAAAAGGCAGGGAAGATAACGACAGCGACAACTTAAAAAAAAGAAAGTAGATAAACAAAAAAGCAAAAACAAATAAGATTAAAAAAAGCGAAAAGCATTTTTATGTCAACAGCACCAGATGTAAAGCCTTTGGTGATTGGGTCAGTGAGCAAATGCTCTCTGATTCTGAAGGGAAAGAGAACTGGAACAATAGCAACATCGTAATGGTGATATAAGTTACATCCCTTGATTCAAAATCAGTGTATTTTTTATGCCTTAGGATTATTCTTCTGTACACGTTCAAATTTACACTTTTCCTGTATGGCAAGGTATTATACTTTTGGCTCAGCATTATATTTACAACAGTAAGTGGAATGATAAGGAATTTAACTATGACAGTGAACTTCATATGACAGGAAAGCAGAAGGCCCATGTGAAAATGTTTGAATATTCTGCCTGTTGGTTTTGTTTTAAGAACTCATCGATGGATGAATCCTGACTTTGCTTCTCACACACACACACACACACACACACACACACACACACACACACACACACACACACACACACACGCACATGCGCGCACACACACGCGCGCACACACACACACACGCACGCACGCACGCACGCACGCACGCACGCACGCACGCACGCACACACACACACACACACACACACACACACACACACGTGCGCATGCATGCACGCACCCACGCACCCACGCACCCACGCACGCATGCACCCATGCACGCACACACACACACACTTACAGATACTCGCACATACACATAAACACACACAGCACACACACTCACACACTTACAGATACACACACATACACATAGACACACACACACACACATACACACACACACACAAACACACTTACAGATACACACACATACACATAGACACACACGCACACACACACACTTACAGATACATACACATAGACACGCACGCACACACACACACACACACACACACACACACACACACACAGACACAGACAGACACACACACACACACACACACACACACACACACACACACACACACACACACACACACACACACACGTGGGCACGCACGCACATACAGATACACACACACACACGCACGCATACATGCATACACACACACACACACACACACACACACACACACACACACACACACACATGCACACACGGCCATACAAGCTTTTTTTTTTTTTTTACCTGTTGCAGAGGGAGTGTACACAGTCACAGTGACAGCCTCCAACGCCTTAAACAGTGTCCAAGCAGAGCTCCGCCACCCTGTGTACATTCAGGTGCCCGTCCCCGAGCTGCTGTTCAAGGTGGATC
>JAFLJL010017291.1:35000-37964 GCA_018398815.1 Conus ventricosus | reverse complement strand
ACAACACACACACACACCACACACACAACACACACACACACGAAAGACGGACAGACAGACAGACAAAAAAAAACACACAGACAGACAGACAGACATACAAACAGGAATCAAAAGCCCGAGACAGTATTACAGACGGACGAACAGACAGACAGGGTGAATTAATAATCACTCAAGGGTAACAGATGCTTAACATTTATCTGTGACGTCAGGTCAGTAACAGGAGTGGCCCAGCCTATTACCCAGAGAGATGCGCGCCTTCTTCTCCCATCCTTTGTTTCTCCCATCTAGGATGTCAGCCCAAGGAAGATAGCAGAAGAACAAGCCTGGTGGTAAGATTCCCCACACCATTCTCTGTCCTCACTGACTGGGAGTGGAGGGTGGGGTGGGGGATGGGGGGCGCGGGATATGGAGGCCTCGGTGGAAAGGGGTGAAATAAGGGTAGGAGGGGTAGAGGGAAAGGATTTTTTTGTGTATGTGGTTGTTTTGTGTTGCATTGTTTTAAAGACGCCTTGCATGGTGAGGAATTGCAGTGTTTTGTAATGTGTATTGTTTATTTCATAATGCTTGATTGTGTTGTTGTGTAGTTTTGTGTGGTGTGGTTTTTTTCTCTTTTCATACTGTTTTCGTATACTGCATTGTTGTATAATGTTCTTTTGCATCATATTGTATTACAATGTATTGTATTGTATTGTATTGTATTGTATTGTATTGAACTGCATTATATTTCGATCATAGTGAATTTCAATACATTGACATACTTTGTTTTTCCAATCACTGTTTTATGATGCATGGATGGATGGATGATTATATGTAAGTGTGTATACATGGATGGGTCGATAGACAGATAGATGTGTGTGCGTGCGCGCACACCGCGCGCGCGCGCGCGTGTGTGTATGTGTGTGTGTGTGTGTGTGTGTGTGTGTGTGTGTGTGTGTGTGTGTGTGTGTGTGTGTGTGTGTGTGAGTGTGTGTATGATGTACTCAGAGGCGGCAGATGTGTGTGGGGTCGTAGGGTGGGGAAGAGTGGTTATTGATAAGATAATAACTGAAAATTTCAGGGGAAAAGGTTGGGGGGGGGGGGGGGGGGGGGGGGGGGGGGGGGGAGGGGGCGAAGGAAAAGGACTTCCATGCAAAAGGAAATAACACAAAAGGAATAGAGGCAAGAGCAAAATGGAAAGAAAACAACAAGAACAACAAAAAGTACGCAAAAAAAGGCCGGAAAAACGCGCTGCCATAGCGTGTTGGCAAAACACCTCACTGTCAATTATCCGCTAGAAATAAACAGGTACAGAATGCTTTGATTTCTGATAAGAAGAGAAATTCATGAAAATGAAAACATGCACACGTCTTTTCAAGCCACGACCTGCCGCCCCCCCCCCCCCTCCTCTCTCTCTCTCTCTCTCTCTCTCTCTCCTACTCTCTCTCCTCTCTCTCTCTCTTCTCTCTCTCTCTCTGTCTGTCTGTCTCTCTCTCTCTCTCTCTCTCTCTCTCTCTCTCTCTCTCTCTCTCTCTCTCTCTCTCTCTCTCTCACTCTGTCCTTTCTCTCTCTCACTCTCTCTTTCTCTTTCTCTCTCTCTTCTCTCTCTCTCTCTCTCTCTCTCTCTCTCTCTCTTTCTTACACGCACACATACATGCATACAAGCACACACACACACACACGCACACACACACACACACACACACACACACACACACACACACACACACACACACACACACACACACCACACACACACACACGCACGCAACACACAGACATATATATATGTCTGTGTGTGTGTGCGTGTGTGTGTGTGTGTGTGTATGTGTGTGTGTGTGTGTGTGTGTGTGTGTGTGTGTGTGTGTGTGTGAACTGGTGCATACGCATAAGGGTAAATTGTTTGCTGTCACGCACTCATGCATGTGCATTATACATCATGGATAAAGGCAGGATAATTAACTTACAGAGGTGGATGTTGATTAGATATGCATGTTTATGTATCTGTTTGTTTGCTCGCATGTTGTTTATGTACAAGCCAACAAAATCGCAGTGGTATGAAATTGCCTTTCCCGTGTAATTCCATAGCATCTTTTTGGAGCTTGATTGTCAACCTAATAGCATTATCCATCTCGCTGGCAATTTAATTCGTCCCCCTGGCCTGAACAGAAATTAGATCATACATCTCTTTTTCAATCTATGTCTGTCTTATTTCTTCTGAGTCTTCCTCTCTGCCTTTACCTGTTTATCACGCTCTGTCTGTCCTGTCTGTCTGTCTGTCTGACTCCCCGTCTCTCTCTCTCACTCTCTCTCTCTCCTCTTTCTCTCTCTCTCTCTCTCTCTCTCTCTCACTCTCTCTCTCTCTCTCTTCTCTCTCTCTCTTTTGCACGCCAGTTATACTTTTTGCTCTTCTCTTTTCCTTATAAGCCCAAAGTCCAAATTTGCACTCTCTTCACCAAGCCATCCCAAATCTTCAATCGTTCTAGTTGCAGTTATTATTAGTGATATTCCCTGGTATATAGAGACCAGTGATCATGATACGACTTAATGATTTAGAAAACATCTCTTTTGCACGCACGCACGCACGCGCACACACACTCACGCGTGTACGCACGCGCGTACGAATGCATGCACACATGCACAGACACAGACACAGACACACAGACACAGACACAGACACACACACACACACACACACACACACACACACACACACACACACACAACACACACACACACACACATGCACACACGCACGTACGCACGCACACTCACACACACACACACACATGGATGGATAGATAGACAGACAGACAGACAGAGACAGAGACAGATAGACAGACACATACATACATACATTCATACATGCATGCATGCATATATACACACGCACACATATACACATACATACATACATACATACATACATGCATGTGTGCATACACACATACACACATACACGCATGCATACGTGCATATATGCATGTA